>ONZH01022698.1:0-214454 GCA_900303285.1 Rhinella marina
GTCTGATGGGGGCACAAGACGCTGACCTGAGGTCTGATGGGGGCACAAGATGCTGACCTGAGGTCTGATGGGGGCACAATGTGTTGATCTGAGGTTTATTATCCCTGTACGGTGACATCGCTGTGTTTATTATCCCTGTACGGTGACATCGCTGTGTTTATTATCCCTGTACTGTGACATCACTGTGTGTATTATCCCTGTACGGTGACATCACTGTGTTTATTATCCCTGTACGGTGACATCACTGTGTTTTATTATCCCTGGACTGTGACATCACTGTGTTTATTATCCCTGGACTGTGACATCACTGTGTTTATTATCCCTGGACTGTGACATCACTGTGTTTATTATCCCTGTACAGTGACATCACTGTGTTTATTATCTCTGTACTGTGACATCACTGTGTTTGTTATCCCTGAGGAGTGCCTGGGAGGTACGGAGAGCTGCAGGGGGGACAGGAGGGAGGATGGAAGAAGCAGACAGCCGGTTTCGGCTGTCTGCTCCTTCCTGCAACAGGCAACTGTCTCTATGTCCTATGGACGCAGAGACAGCTGCCAGAGGCCCGGGCCCCCCTTTCTTGACGAATCTGCCCGGGCCCCCCACAGCAGGTTCTGCTGTACCCCCCTGATGGCGGCCCTGTCCAGGGGCGTAGCTATAGGGGTGCAGAGGTAGCAGGCGCTATTGGGCCCAAAGACTCTTGTGGTGCATAAGAAGACACCAGTATTATAGAAAGTGCATGCTGTTTAAGTTACACCTATGGCTTGGAGGGAAAGGGTTAGGTCGAGAATTTGGCATGGAGGTGCCATTTCAATTTTTGCCTCAGGCAGCACAAAGGCTATATGCTTTCCTGCCCCTGGTCACAAAGCACTGAGGGAAGGGGGGCCCAAGCTGAACTCTTGCACCAGGGCCCATAAGCCTTTAGCTACGTCCCTGTGTACAACCTCTCTGGGGACTGTATTCCCCCTGTAAATGGGAATACTATGTCAGCCCCAGTTACAGAAGAAATTGTCAATTAAAAAAAATGTAATGTTAAATGTCCCCCAAAGGTCTTATATAATAAATAAATATATATATATACAGTGCCTTGCGAAAGTATTCGGCCCCCTGGAACTTTTCAACCTTTTGCCACATTTCAGGCTTCAAACAAAAAGATATAACATTTGGGTCACAATTGTGAAGTGGAACGAAATTTATTGGATCATTTAAACTTTTTTTGTAATAATAAAACTGAAAAGTGGGGCGTGCAAAATTATTCGTCCCATTTACTTTCAGTTCAGAAAACTCACTCCAGAAGTTCACTGAGGATCTCTGAATGATCCAATGTTGTCCTAAATGACTGATGAAGATAAATACAATCCACCTGTGTGTAATCAAGTCTCCGTATAAATGGACCTGCTCTGTGATAGTCTCAGGGTTCTGTTTAAAGCACAGAGAGCATCACGAAGACCAAGGAACACACCAGGCAGGTCCGTGATACTGTTGTGGAGAAGTTTAACCCTTAGACTCCCAGCGCCGTACATGTACGGCGCTGGAACGATGCGGACACATGGCGCCTGCTTGCACGTGCGGCGGGCGTCATGGCCGGCAAGTCTCAACAGCAGAGACTTGCGGCTACTTACCCCATCGGCGGCGTCTTGCTGGGCCTTTAGATGCCGTGATCACACGTGATCACGGCATCTAGTTGCGTCTAGTTGCGTACGCTTCCGGGTGGTGTACAGACACCCCGTGTGGCCAATCGGGGTGTCTGTACACGATCTGAAAGCTGTAAACCTCGCTGATGAGGTTTACAGTTTTCAAAGTGCAATTCTTATTCTGGCCACTAGATGGCAGGCCAGGATAAGAAATGAGCAATTCTTGGATTTATCTCCATCTAGTAAAACTCTGATTGCTCATAAAGAAAAAAAAACACAATATATTAGCTCATATTTGAGCTTTAAAATAATCACAAAAATTTTTTTAAAAAATGTTAAAAAAAAATATATAGAAGTTCAAATCACCCCCTTTCCGTATAATTAAAAAATACCTAAATAACAATAAATATAGACATCATGGGTATCACCATGACCTAAAACACCCATACTTTTAAAATATAAAAAAAAATTCCAATACGGCGAAATGTGTGGCGGAAAAAAGCGTCCAAATGGCGATTCGCTGTTTTTTGTTGCTTTTTTTTTTTTCTAAAAAAAATTAAATAAAAAGTGATCAAAAAGTCATACACACCCCAGAATGGTATCAATAAAAACTTCAGATCGCCCTGCAAAAAATGAGCCCCCATACAGCTCCGTACACATAAATACCAAAAAGTTATAGGGGTCAAGATATGACAAAAAAAAGGGCAAATTTATAATTACTTTATCACTATCAAAACGCAGGAAAAACTATACAAATTAGGTATCGCCGGATTCATACTGACCAGTAGAATGAAAGTAACTGGTCAGTTTTAATGAACATCGAACGCTGTAAATAAGAAACCCGTAGAACTGTAGCGAAATAGCGTTTTTTTTGCAATTTCACCCGATTTGGAATTTTATTCCCGCTTCCCACTACACCATATGCAATATTAAATGGTGGCGTTGGAAAGTACAACTTGTCCCGCAAAAAACAAGCCCTCATACAGCTATGTGAACAGAAAAATAAAACAGTTATGGCTGTTTGAAGGCAGGGAGCGCAAAACGAAAATGCAGAACCGAAAAAACCTCCGGTACTGAAAGGGTTAAAGCCAGATTTGGATACCAAAAGATTTCCCAAGCTTTAAACATCCCAAGGAGCACTGTGCAAGCGATCATATTGAAATGGAGTATCAGACCACTGCAAATCTACCAAGACCTGGCCATCCCTCTAAACTTTCATCTCAAACAAGGAGAAGACTGACCAGAGATGCAGCCAAGAGGCCCATGATCACTCTGGATGAACTGCAGAGATCTACAGCTGAGGTGGGAGAGTCTGTCCATAGGACAATGATCAGTCGAACACTTCACAAATCTGGCCTTTATGGAAGAGTGGCAAGAAGAAAGCCATTTCTCAAAGGTATCCATAAAAAGTTACAGTTTGCCACAAGCCACCTGGGAGACACACCAAACATGTGGAAGAAGGTGCTCTGGTCAGATGAAACTAAAATCCAACTTATTGGAAACAATGTAAAACGATATGTTTGGCGTAAAAGCAACACAGCTCATCACCCTCAACACACCATCCCCACTGTCAAACATGGTGGTGGCAGCATCATGGTTTGGGCCTGCTTTTCATCAGCAGGGACAGGGAAGATGGTTAAAATTGATGGGAAGATGGATGGAGCCAAATACAGGACCATTCTGGATGAAAACCTGTTGGAGTCTATAAAAGACCTGAGACTAGGACGGAGATTTATCTTCCAACAAGACAATGATCCCAAACATAAAGCAAAATCTACAATGGAATGGTTCAAAAATAACCGTATTCAGGTCTTAGAATGGCCAAGTCAAAGTCCAGACCTGAATCCAATTGAGAATATGTGGAAAGAGCTGAAAACTGCAGTTCACAAACGCTCTCCATCCAACCTCAAAGAGCTCAAGCTGTTTTGCAAGGAAGACTGGGCAAGAATTTCAGTCTCAAGATGTGCAAAACTGATAGAGACAAACCCCAAGCGACTTGTAGCTGTAATCGCAGCAAAAGGTGGCGCAACAAAGTATTAATGCAAGGGGGACAAATAATTTTGCACGTCCCACTTTTCAGTTTTATTATGACAAAAAAGTTTAAATGATCTAATAAATTTCGTTCCACTTCACAATTGTGACCCACTTGTTGTTGATTCTTCACCAAAAATGTAAAATGTTATATCTTTTTGAAGCCTGAAATCTATATTATAAAATTAGAAATATTTGGTGTCACCCTGTCCATAATGACCAGCTCTATAAAATATCACATGATCTACCTCGTCAGATGAAAGCCATACAAAAAAAAATATGCCAGTACATCCATTTTTGGGTGACCCTGCCTCCCAAAAAAACATATAATCAAAGATCTGAAAGTCGTATGTACCCTAAAATGGTACTAATGAAAACGTCATCTCACCCTACAAAAAACAAGCCCTCACACAAGACCATTGCCAGAAAAATTAAAAAAATATGGTTTTCAGAAAATGGAGATACAAAAATGAAATGCTTTTATTGTGTTAAAGTAGCAAGAATACAAAAAAAATTGGTATCAGTATCAGTGCCCAATATGATGTGCCCATCATGTGCCAATGTGAAAAGTAAGCTCTCTTATTATACTGTGCTTCTTGGTTTTAGAAGCACACTTCATACCACTCCAGCAGCTAGAGTTCTGGCTAATGGCATACTTTCAGACCCATTTGCGATCACCAATGGTACCCATCAAGGATGCCCATTGTCGCCCTTGATATTTGTACTTACAATTGAACCACTAGCTCAGGCCATTAGACAACAGGAATTAGTTACAGGAATACAAATAGGTAAGATCAACCACAAAATTTCACTTTTTGCAGATGACATTATTCTTTCTCTAGCTGATCCTGACGTATCTCTCCAAACCTCCCTTGACATCATTACTGAATGCAGCATTTATCTTATTATAAACTCAACCTAGATAAATCACAGATTCTACCATTTAACATTCCTATCTTAGAACAGGCTACTCTTAAACAAAAGTACACATTTGATTGGCAGAGTTCCCATATTAAATATCTGGGAGTACTTCTGACACCTTCCGTGCACACCCTCTATAAAGCAAATTATCCCCCCTTACTGAAATCAGTAAAATTGGAATTGAAGCAGTACTCAGCATTAAAAATATCTTGGATAGGGTGTATTGCCTCCTTCAAGATGTCAACACGTCCGAAATTGCTATATATGTTCCGAACCCTTCCCATTACCCCTTCACACAGTTTTTTTTTTCAAAAAATATCTCAGATACTGAGCAATTATGTTTGGCAACAAAAAAAAAACTAGGATAGCCACCAAAATTTTGCAAAAACATAAAGGAGGGATAGGATTGCCACAGATGAATGACTATTTTTTAGCCACCCAAATATCGCAATTGCAGAAATGGTGGAAGGGAGATTGGTCTTCTACGTGGGTACAAATAGAACAACATATGGTCTCACCCAACTCCTTAAAAGCTATGTTGATTGCATCTCTACTGCCAAATTTCCAAGCGCCCAAAGAATTACACAGCACAATCAACCACTCTATTAAACTTTGGAAACTGTTCCATATTACCACATCAAGAACTAATATCAACATAGTTCACTGGGCTCCATTAACCACTTCAGCTCTGGGCCATTTCCCCCCTTCCTGACCAGGCCTAATTTTGCAAATCTGACGTGTCACTTCATGTGGTAATAACTTTGGAACGCTTTTACTTATCCAAGCGATTCTGAGATTGTTTTCTCGTGACACATTGTACTTCAAGTTAATGGTAAATTTGAGTCGATAAGTTTTAATTTTATTTATAAAAAAATCCAAAAGTTAACGAAAATTTGAAAAAATTCACTGTTTTCTAAATTTCAATCTCTCTGCTTTTAAGACAGATAGTGATACCTCATAAAATCCTTTTTAATTTACATTCCCCATATGTCTACTTTATGTTGGCATCATTTTGGTAGTGTCATTTTATTTTTTTAGGACCGTAGAAGGTTTCGAATTTTAGACGCAATTTTTGCAAATTTGCAAAATCAACTTTTTTTTGCAAAAAAAAAAAAGTCAGTTTGTGGGCTTACATAATAGAAACCACCCATAAATGACCCCATTTTAGAAACTACACCCCTCAAACTATTCAAAACTGGTTTTAGAAATGTTGTTAACCCTTTAAGTATTCCACAGGAATTAAAGCAAAATAGATGTGAAATTTCAAAATTTCACTTGTTTTGCAGATTTTCCATTTTAATCATTTTTTTCCTGTAACACATCAAGGGTTAACAACAAAACAAAACTCAATATTTATTACCCAGATTCTGCAGTTTGCAGAAACACCCCACATGTGGTCGTAAACTGTTATTTGGGGATACGCCAGGGCTCAGAAGGGAAGGAGCAGCATCTGCATTTTCTAACATGGAATTTTTTGTCATGGTTTGTAAGAGTGATAACTTTTTAATTTTTTTGTGGACTGAGCTGCGTGAGGTCTTATTTTTTGCGGCACCATTTTGGGGTACATCCGGCTTTCTGATCACTTTTTAATCTAATTTTTGGGAGGTTAACTAAAAAAAAAAAAAGCAGTTTAGGGGCATTTTTCTATATTTTTTTTTACACCGTTCACTTGATGGGGTAGATCATGTGATATTTTTGTAGAGCCAGTTGTTACGGACGCAATGATACCAAATATGTCTATTTTTTATTTTTTTACCTTTTACACAATAAGAGCATTTTTAGAAGAAAAATCATGTTTTTGTGTTGCAATTTTTTTAAGAGCCATTTTTTTTTCATTTTTCGGGCTATAATCTTGTGTGGGGGCTCATTTTTTGCGGGATGAGGTGCCGTTTTTATTGCTACCATTTTGGGATGCATACTACTTTTTGATTGTTTGATATTATGTTTTTTGGTTGGTGATGCGACAAAAAAAGCTGTTTTGGCATAATTTTTATTAGATTTTTTTTTTACGCAGTTCACTTGATGGGGTAGATCATGTGATATTTTTGTAGAGCCGGTCGTTTCGGACGCGGTGATACCAAATATGTCTATCTTATTTATTTATTTTTATTTGTAACTTTTTTTAATGAAATATTTGGGGGGAAATTATTATTTTTTATATATATGTGATTTTTTTTTTTTTTTTTACACTTTGTGTCCCCCATAAGGTCATACAAGACCTCAGGGGGACATTTAACTTCACTTATTATTATTATTATTTTTTTTACATTTGATTTCTCCTGTAACTGGGGCTGACATAGTAGCCCCAGTTACAGGGGAAATACATCCCCAGAGAGGCTGTACAGCATAATACTATGCTGTACAGCCTCAGTGCAGGGCTGATCGGGTCTATGAGAGACCTGGCAGCTCCTGCACTCTCCCGGCCCCGGCGATCACGTGACCACCGGGCCGGAACAGGAAGCGCAATAGCGCTCGTTGAGCGCTATGTGTATACAGCGATCTAGAAGGCAGGGACCCCTGGGAACGGTCCCTGCCTTCTCTTTGGGGTACCCTGCTGTCACTGACAGCAGGTACCCCACTGTGCAGCTGCACGATTAGCGTGCAGCTGCTATCTCTGAATGGGCGTTCAGAAACGTCCATTCAGAGATAGATAACCACTTCCCGGACGTTTATAGTCAACGGGCGGACGGGAAGTGGTTAAGGACGCTGGAATTTCTTATACCGAATCTAGACCTCCGAGCCTGGAAGGAAAAGGGACTTGAATCAGTCACTTTGCTTTTTCAGGATAAGAAACTTAAACCCTATCTGACACTTATGGAGCAATATGACCTCTCTGAACATGATCTATATAAATATTTACAGATCAGACACCTTTTGAGCAGTACAAATCTCTTCCTTCGGCCTCCTTCAGACTAGCGGCAGCCCGGATCCGGCAGGTGAAGGGTGCCACCGGATCTGTGCTGCTGCAGGGACATGTGTGGGGCCGGAACCGCGCTCCGGCCCCACACATGTCACACAGTACATACACACAGCGCCCTCTGCTGGGCGCCGGGTGGAATCGTCCTATGTGGGCGCCGTCCTGCTCCTCCTGCGCTGTGGAGACCTGCCGGGAGCATGTAAGTATGTATGTGTATTTGTATGTGTATATGTCTGTGTATATGTCTGTGTATGTTTTTGTGTATGTCTGTATGTATGTATGTATGTGTGCAGGTGACGGATCCGTCATGAACTCCATTGAAAGTCAATGGAGGACGGATCCATTCACCATTGTGGCACACCAAACGGATCCGTCCCCATTGACTTTCATTGGGGGTCATGACGGATCCGTCTTGGTGTGGATGCCTGGACCGGAGAGCAAACCGCAGCATGCTGCGGTTTGTTCTCCGGTCTGAAGACGGAACGGAATGCTTTTAGGAGCATTCCGTTGTCTTCAGTTCAGTTTTGTCCCCATTGACAATGAATGGGGACAAAACTGAAGCGTTTTATTCCGGTATTGAGCCCCTATGACGGAACTCAATGCCAGAATTATAAAACGCTAGTGTGAAAGTAGCCTTACCCGGGCATGTGATAAAGTGTTTAAGCTGTGGAGTGGGCATTCTAAAGTCAAAACAGGACTCAGACCTTTATATGACGCCCTGAATGATAAAGATAAATTGCACAAAACCGCACCTTTGTTGTGTTGGGCAGAAGTGAAGTGGATACACAGCTGATAGTCCTACTGAATAGACTGTTAGAATTTGTACTATGGCAAGAAAAAAGCAGCTAAGTAAAGAAAAACGAGTGGCCATCATTACTTTAAGAAATGAAGGTCAGTCAGTCCGAAAAATTGGGAAAACTTTGAAAGTGTCCCCAAGTGCAGTCGCAAAAACCATCAAGCACTACAAAGAAACTGGCTCACATGAGGACCGCCCCAGGAAAGGAAGACCAAGAGTCGCCTCTGCTGCGGAGGATAAGTTCATTCGAGTTAGGCTACTTTCACACTAGCGTTTCTTTATTCCGGTATTGAGCTCCGTCATAGGGGCTCAATACCGGAAAAAAACGCTTCAGTTTTGTCCCCATTCATTGTCAATGGGGACAAAACTGAACTGAAGACAACGGAATGCTCCTGAAAGCATTCCGTTCAGTCTTCAGACCGGAGAGCAAACCGCAACATGCTGCGGTTTGCTCTCCGTACTGTTTATCCGCACCAAGAGGGATCCGGAATGACCCCCAATGGAAGTAAATGGGGACGGATCCGTTTGGTGTGACACACTCAGTAAACAGATCCGTCCTCCATTGATTTTCAATGCCGGATCCGTCCACAGCACACCACACATGACAGACACATACACAAAGACATACACACAGACATCTACATACACAGACATACTTACATGCTCCCAGCAGCTCCGCACATCACAGGAGGAGGAGGACTGCTCGCACATAGGAAAATTCTCCCTCCAGCAGAGGGCGCTGTGGGGAATCTTCCTATGTGTTCGCCGTCCTCCTCCTCCTGTGCTGTGAGGAGCTGCTGGGAGCATGTAAGTATGTATGTCTGTGTGTATGTCTATGTGTGTGTGTGTGTGTGTGTGTATGTATGTATGTATGTGTATGTGATACGTGTGGGGCTGGAGCGCTGCTCCGGCTCCTCACGTGTACCTGCAGCAGCACGAATCCGGCGGCACCCTTCACCCGCCGGATCCGTGCTGCCGCTAATGTGAAAGTGGCCTAAGACGATACTCAGATGGTACTACCCTCCTGACAGACTTCAACGTATATTCCCAGGAGTATCTGCTGAGTGTTGGAGAGGTTGCGGGGTTAGTGGCACTCTATTCCATATATTATGGGCCTGTCCTCACATTATCCAATATTGGAAAGATGTGTTTTCTTTGATATTCTCCATTACCAGGCTTGATATAAAGCCGACACCGTCTCTGGCAATCTTATTTATAGGCTTAGACTACCTACCTTCCAAGGACAGACAAATTGTAGCACATATTTGTCTAGCCGCTAAATTAGCGCTAGCACATCATTGGAAATCTCCAATTGTACCGGATGTCACTGAGATTAAATCTTGAATTAACAAAACCTGTCTATATGAACGAGTAATGGCCTTAAAAAACCACAAATATAGTAAATTTGAGAGATATTGGATCTCATGGATAAATTACAATAAGTTGTCTTTCGAGAACAATAGATTACCTTTTTCTCAGTATCTTATATAAGAATTTCCAACTTATAATACTAAGCATGATGTTGTATTAACACATATCATAATATTGTCCGCCTAATGCTCTACATATTCCCCGGAACACATTCCATTGTCCAGAGTCCATTGTTGAAAACGTTTATAGTGTTATATACCTTTTGATTGTTTATTTATTTTTATTTCCTTTTCTTTACTTCCCCTTTTAATTTTTATTGTTTTATATGTACTTTATTTCTATACAAAACTCTTGAAAAGTTGATGAGACAATGTAAACTTTCCGACATCTATTGTAAAATGTCTACCAGATGTATTCCTATATCCTGTCTCAATAAAAATATTGTTTAAAAAAAATAAATTCCTTCCCGACTCCAATCAGAATTACTCCCTGGATCAATGACCCCTCTCTAATAACTATAACCTGTAATATTATTACACTCCAGAAATACATCTAGGCCCCTCTTGAACTCTTTTAGTGAATTCACCATCACCACCTCCTCAGGCAGAGAGTTCCATAGTCTTACTGCTCTTACTGTAAAGAATCCTCTTCTATGTTTGTGTACAAACCTTCTTTCCTCCAGATGCAGAGGATGTCCCCTCGTCACAGTCACAGTCCTCGGGATAAATAGATGATGGGAGAGATCTCTGTACTGACCGCTGATATATTTATACATAGTTATTAGATCTCCCCTCAGTCGTCTTTTTCTAAAGTGAATAACCCTACAGTAATTTGGTAAACTTTCTGGGTACTGTAGTCCACCCATTCCAGTTATTACTTTAGTTGCCCTCCTCTGAACTCTCTCCAGCTCTGCTATGTCTGCCTTGTTCACAGGAGCCCAGAATTCACAGGTGTCGGACCCCCGCCAATCAGATATCGATGACCTATCCTGACAATAGATTCTAATAAAGCCTTGTCGCACGGAGTAGGGTTCCCACCCTGATGTAGAGATAATCAAAACAACTCTGGCTTGTTGGTTGCAATAAAGAATTGAATTTTATTCAAGGTAATTGCAGCACAATATTCTGTGACGTTTCGGCCTGGTGGCCTTCTTCAGACTAATGCCGCCAAGGAGGGAATGAAGAGAAAGAAAAAGCGCATATGAGGCGGCGCAGCACGCTGCCAGTGAGTAGAGGCGTTCAATTGTTTTGATTATCTGTATCCTGACAATGGGTCATTAATATAAATGGCAGGACAGTCCTTTTAACCTCCTAACAGTCAGGTTAAAATTGGAAAAACCCTCCCAAAAAGTCACTTTTTTATTGTAGATTTTTAATGTGTGTCTGTAGTAAATCTTGCTGGCGCACAACTCAGGGGACACTATTGAATTTTTAACCCCTTAGTGACATCAATTTTAGCCTTAAGGACTAATAATATTTCCCCCCTTTGTATACTAACAACTTTTTAATTTTTTTCTTTGTGTGTTTTTTTTTTTTTTTAATTTGTGGGATTAGTTGTAGGTTTTTAGGAACCATTTTGGGGTGTATATATAGTGTATCAAATAACTTATTTTATTTTCAGGGGGAAAGATTAAAAAAACTGCAATTTACGGCATGCACGGTGTGGTAAAAATAACGTAATTTTATTATGTGGGTCAGTACAATGATGATAATGCCACATCCTGCAGCGGTTCCCCCATTCTCCTCCAAATTGCCGGGGGGGGGGGGGGGGGGGGGGGGCGGCTTGTTGGGTTGTTGACGTGTGTGTGTGTGGGGGGGTGGTGGATCCTTTATCTGCTCATACCTCTGGTTTGGTACCAGCTGTGAGAAGTTGCTTTTTCGTGGCTTATGGCTTACAATTTCAAATTTAAAAGTAAATATGGCAAGTAAAGCAATTTAAAACAATGGGAGTCATTTATTAAGGGTCTTGGGACTATTTTAGTGCCGTGTATGTGAAAAAATTAGTCGCAACACCCTTTTCTAACTGTGCAACAATATGGCTGGTTTCACAGTGTGCTTGGCAATTGTGAGGGACGAAAGCATGGCGGGAGCCACATCAGGCTCGGTACTCCAGCCCTGGCAAATGTTAGTGAAAAACTGTGCTAGCCAGGTGTACAAGATCTGCCATAGATGCGTCTCATTTATAATGAAGCACATGCCTCACCATACGTTAGATAAATCTTACAGTAGCGCAAGGGGTAAACTAAGACCATTGTAAAAAGCTGGTCATAGTAATTGTCTCCCAGTATATTCAGTGTTTGCGTATATCTTCGTGCACATTTTATTTGCTGACCAGGCCCCGTTTCAGACACACACATTTTGAGACTCAATCGTCTATGAGCTGCAACATAACATGCACTACATTGTCTAGCTCTAAATGATTGTGATAGACGTAGATGACACATTATTTTCATCTGCTTTTATTTCTTTTTTTATTATTTTTAAGTACCATACAAAATGTCATTTTCGAGTACCAGTCTTGGAAACAAATACTTGGTTTACGTTAGTAAACATTTATTAATAAACAGAAACATTATTAAGGAAATAAAAGAGAAAATCTCTGGTAACATAGCGTTAGGTATACAAGAGAAACCAAAAGTTTATCTTCCCAATGTTCACTGGATAAAACAGCTTATGGCATAAAACATATGGAATATTAAACATACAACAATAAAGCCAGCTTATGTAGAAACATTCAGCATTTGTGTCAATGGCTGGTCATGTTACAAAGAAAAAAGGCTACATGCTACAGAGCAGCCGGCTTACTCTAGGAACTATCAGAAGTGATTCACTCTACACTTCCTAGTAAAAGGGTTAATAGTACATATATGTTGAATTTTCACAGTATGCTTTTCTCCTGCATAATCTACAGCAACAAAAGCTTAAATGTAATAATCTAGAAGTGAAATGGAATACATCTATATAAAAAACATGGTTAGGTATAAAATCTATAACATTTTCCAAATTGGTTTTCTTGTCTGCATAGGGTTATAAAGTATAAAAGAATTTAAATTCTCTGCCCTGAGAAACAATCATAGCAATGTCTGTGGATCAGGCACTAAAGAAAAGGTGAAGCAAAACGGACATAGTCCATATTGTACATGAAAATCTACACTAACTCTTACAGTCCTGGGTGCAGCTCTAGAATTTTTTAGTAAGTGAAGTGACATAACGGGAGACTTAATGGCTTCAGGGAAATATTAGAAATCCAAAAACTATCAGTCTCCACAAAGCCATGTTACACATAGCTCATATCAGCGCTGTACTCGGCTATCTCCGGAACTCCCATAGTGCATGCCCGACTGGCCACTCCGTTCATTTCAGGGAGGCTGCAGCAGATATGGGGTCCCATTCTCGGGATAGATTGGTGGGACTCCTACCAAATAGTTATCCCCCATTTTAAGGTTAGGGGATAACTTCAAAGAACTGGAATACCCCTTTAAAGGGAACCTGTCATCTCCGAAACACCCCCTGAACTAGAGTAATCGGTGTATAGTGTAAGTGATGCTGAATCTGAATATGTAAGTTTTATCTTGATACTCACTTCCATTCTGACGCTGTGCTCCAACAAACCGGCAGTAAAATGCACTCACTGGACTCTTCTTTGAGTCCTCTCCATTATGTGAGTGAGCACTGGAGTCCACTGAGTGCATTTTACTGCTGGTTTGTCAGAGCACAGAGCCAGAATGGAAGTGAGTACGAAGATAAAAATTACATATTCGGATTCAGCATCACTTACACTATACAACGCTTACTCTAGGTCAGGGGGTGTTTCGGAGATGACAGGTTCCCTTTAAGGCCTAAAACTGGTGTGGGGAGATGTCCAGCTGTGTGCCATTATTGGATTTTTTTTAAATATTCGAAATAAAAGAGTTATGGTTTTATTTAAGAGCTGAGTGGTGGACCTGCTATTTTGTTTGTACAATGGATTTGGATACGTGCACCAAGGACTAACACAGGCGGTGAGCTGATTTCATTTATTTCTTTGTTCTGATCATTAAAGGGGTATTCTGCTTATGTACTGTATCCTACCCTTGGGACCCCCTCCCCCCCAATCAAGAGAACTGTGACCTTATTTTGAGGGGCTCCACGGGGTATGGGGTCCCCGTTCTCGTGACTGTTAGGTGGGATCCTTCCCCTGGGACCCCCATCTAAAAGCTATCTCTTAGGGCAGGGTTCCTCAACTCCAGTCCTCAGGACCCACCTGCCGGTTATGTTTTCAGGATTTCCTTAGTATTGAGCAGGTGATATGTGTCAGTGCATCAGGACTTACCACAGGCATTCATTCTGTGGGATATTCTCAAATCATGACTGGTAAGTGGGCCCTGAGGATATGGAGTTGAGGAACAATGCTTTAGGGGATAACTTTACATAAAAGGAATACCCCTTTAAAGCTGGATCCCTTTACAGAAGATTTTTCAATCAACTGGAGAGACTCTTAGGCCACTTTCACACAAGCGGCAGCAAGCAGATGCACGTGTGGGGCCGGAACCACGCTCCGGTCCCACACCTGCACCATACACTATTTTGAGGAGGAGGGGGTTAAACTTACCTGTCCCCGCAGCTCCCGACCTCTCCCCGCAGCTCCAGAGGGCGGCGCGCACAATGGGAAGATTCCCCACAGCGCCCCCTGCTGGAGGGAGCTGCGAGGACAGGTAAGTGCAGGGTGACGGATCCGTCATGAACTCCATTGAAAGTCAATGGATCCGTTTACTGAGTGTGTTATACTTGAACGGATCCGTCCCCATTGACTTGCATTGGGGGTCATTCCAGATCCGTCTTGGTGCGGATGCCCAGACCAGAGAGCAAACCGCAGCATGCTGCGGTTTGCTCTCCGGTCTGTATACTGAAGAGAACTGGACGGAATGCATTTAGGAGCATTCCGTTGTCTTCAGTTCAGTTTTGTCCCCATTGACAATGAATGGGGAAAAAACTGAATCGTTTTATTCCGGTATTGAGCCCCTATGACGGAGCTCAATACCGGAATACATAAACGCTAGTGTGAAACTAGCCTTACATGTAAAACACTTATAATGATCACAATTATTGTATAAGTGTATTGTTGCATATGTATGGGACTAACTGAAATCAACTGGAACTAATGCTTTTTTAAGCCAAATACAGAAATGGAATTCAAAAAGTAGTTGTTCCTTTATATTTGCCCTCCATTTATGATCCACTCCTAACTCGGTGCAAAAACCACGTAACAATGTGGCCTTAGCCTATGTCCAACTGGTATAGAGCTAAAAAGTAGCAAAGAATGTGGGTCTAACACAAAACAAGTGCAGATCTTTCCATTATACCTTCTCTCTGCATAGGCTCCAATCCTGATTTTGGCTCAGAATGGTGAACTGATGGAAATCACCTACCAAAACACTGACGTGTGAATTAGGGCATATACACATTTTATGTCCTGTAGCATGCATCGCCTATTTTTAAGATTTATACTTGCCTGATCCTCACTGTGTTTGCTCTTGTTCCTCCATCTGCTCCTCAGCTTATTTTCACCTAGCCAGGTGGGTGGTCACCTTTGCCATTGTAGCTAACGACTGGCTTCAGTGATCTGGCGCTTGGGGATACGAAACTGCTGAAGTCAGTCATTGGTTGTAGTGCTGCATGTGAACATGTCCATACCTGGCTGGAAGAAAACAAGTCTGGGACCAGAAGATGGAGGAATCTGAGGCAGCGGGAAGGACTGGATGAGCGCAAAGCAGCCAAATATGAATCTTTTGGTAGCCAATTCAGGCTACAGGGCTTAAGTAAAGTGTGTATAAGTACCAGAAAACCCCTTTAAGTAGACCACTAGCCATCTAATATGTCATGGGGCCGACTTACTTGGATACTGTTCCTTTGTAGTCACTACAATTTCCTCAAAGTTTTGCTCCAAATGTTTCTTTATATGTAACTCATGGATGTGAAACATTGCTCCTGACTGTTTCAAGGGGCAGGATTAGTCTAGTGCAATGGCCCCGTGCAAACCTACAGATTCATTCTAAACTGCAGAAAAAGCATAGTTAGAAAAATAGGCACACATTCTAAAAAACAAAGTGATACAATAGCTTATTTAATAGGTTAAAAGCACAGAGGGTAGGAAAAAAGAACAGGGTATAGCCTAAAGGGCAGCATCATATTAATAGAAATAGCTTCTAACAGGTCATTCATGGAGCCCTTCATTAAATGCATCCGGTAGGCTCCACTTGAATTCAAGAGTAGCTAGCAGTCCGCCACTAGCTATAGTTAGAGATAGCTGGGACACAACCTGCCTTCTGCAACATCGACACTACAAATAAATCCTGGTATCCTGTATATTTAAGAAAATACATTATCCCCACCTGAGTTCCCCCAACAAGCGGGCTTAGATATCAGGCAATAAACAGGGCCATAAAGAATTGAGGGAGGCAGTGTACATGACAATACAACAATGCTGTAAAGCGTGTACCAGACTAAAGTGCAAGAGGATAACATGACAAACTGACCATAGATTTTCTTTACTGCCGATAGTCTAACTCTGTAGGGACAGCCAGAAAGTCCCCTGACCTCATCTGGTAGGAGAAACAGGAATTGGATCTTTTTTTAACCTGTTTAATCCCTTTGTAACCGAGATAAGCAGTACCAGATGAACTGTCAGCTGCCTTTCCCCACCCATAAAATAACATGGTCAACATGTTGATGAAGGTGTCAGGGGAGGATATCTGTCAGCCAGTCTACAGTCAGTTTTACTGTGAGGTATACTAACGCAATAACATGAAGGTTTAGTGTTTT
Organism: Rhinella marina; assembly: GCA_900303285.1. Classification (NCBI taxonomy): domain Eukaryota; kingdom Metazoa; phylum Chordata; class Amphibia; order Anura; family Bufonidae; genus Rhinella; species Rhinella marina. The sequence goes on from ONZH01022698.1 coordinate 16,468, forward strand.
ACCATTTGGTCATGATGGCTTAGGAATGGGCAATTGCATTTTCTCTATGAGGTGATCTGATCATTTTCTATAACATGAACACATAGTCCAGCAGTGTTTCCAAGCTGAACAGAAAACTCTAGTGCTTATGTTTTGTGACTGGATGGTCAATCACAGTTTCTGTACAGTGGCATCAAGTCTAGCTTATAAGAAAGTATCCAGATGGAATGGCAGCTCCCTTCCTGCTGCAGTGAAGTTCAGCACCAGCTTTATGTAGTAATTTTTAATGCATTATCCAAACACTGAATCCTGACAAAAGCTACAGGGTAAACAACTGGAGTCTCCCAATGTAATTCTTCATTTTCTAGATTGTGTGCAAAGCATCCCCAGATGCAGTCCATAGGTGTCCATGCTGGATGCTGTGGAGAGATCCAGTGTTGGTATGCATTGTGTTGGACTGCTGGCAGCAGCCAATACATCTGGGAAAGGGTGACTGGCTGCCAAATTTTAGTTTAAGATGGTGATACAGTATAGCTCTTAATGTTATACTGCTATGTTTTTTTGTAAATACAGTACATTAAATGTGCAAACATTGTCTGGTATCATCTGTCCACAGTAACATCTTTGGGAGAGGTTCCACAAACTGCAAACATTGGACATGACAGGGGCAATACTGGTCTGAATAGTGACCACATTAACCAGTATGTGCAATTATATAATGCCATTGCTAGTAGAGGACTGGAAAAATACATCCAATTAGTTTTAAGGGTGGAATGGAAACAAGTCTTCAGTGGAACTCTCCTTTCATGGGAGACAGGGCAGCTCTACTTTTTACAAATTTCTCAGAAGTGCAAAGGTATGGGGCCAAAACTTTAAGTGGCGGATTGCATAGCCTATGAGCCTACATTTTATGGGAACAGCTCAGCAGTCTAGCTGCCATGGTTTGAACATGATATCTCCCACTGATTGTGAATCTGTGAAATAGTCTACCTCAGGACATAGTCACATCAGGAAAAGTTTTTAACCTTAAAAAACGGCTTATATGATTTCATAGAACAGAATTACATTAATGCTTATGGGAATGTGTAGAATTCCGTTTTTTAATGTTGATCCAGTCTGATCGACACTAGGGATCAGAAGGGATGTTTTCCCTTTTAGGACAGGTTAGCTCACAACTTAAACAGAACACCCCAAAATGCAGTGCAATCTGCAGGCAGCACATTATAGAGCAGAACGACTGTGTGAATGGAGCCGCATCTATTCCGCAATTTTGCGGAATAGATGCGGCCCCATATATTTCTATAATTCACGGAGAGCCGCGGCTCCGCGGAAAAATTTAGAACATGTCCTATTCTTGTCCGCAATAGCAGATTTTGTATGGGGTGCTGGCCATGTGTGTTCCACAAATTGCGGAACACACAATGGTCGGCATCCATGTTTTTGCAGATCCCCAACAACACGGCCGAAGTTCTTGCTGAACTACTTACAACTACCAGTGACTGACATCTAACTGTATACACATTTACACCGGGAATGCAATCAATCACAGATAACCCCTCCCTCGTGTATAACTGAAGTCAGAAATAGCATAAATTTAAAGGGTCACTGATAAATAGCCAAATAGGATCATTTTGAGCTCAGAAAGAGCAGAGATATAGAGTAAATGTATAAATTACTAATGTTTTATTGCATATTTTTCCCATAAAACTATACATTAATCTGTTCAGCCATTCCAGCTCTATAACATGCTGCCTGCAGATTGCTTGTTATATTGTCATCACAATATGCAATCTATTGATCTGCACAAAGTGTAACCCCTTGCATTGCCATATTACTTGTGTATGCAGATCCTTTATGTTGGTTTGTAAAACCAGGGGACTGAGGACACATTCATATACTGGCAGATTTCGTTAAAGCACCACATACTGGTTTGTAATATGCAAATACAAGTAATTCTTAATTCAGGAAAGTTGTATGGGTGGTAGCCTCACAGGACCCCATTAAAACACAACTCTGCAAAGCCAAATATGCCAAACTTTAAAATGTGACCTACACCAACTACTTATAATCACAGAGGTGAACCAGCACCACAGTCTGGTCGTAGCATTAAATCTTCAAAGTAAAAGATTATAAAAAAAATATATTATTTTCTAGAGATTCAGAACCTTGCTGATCACTATCTGCAACCTTCTCACCATGATAATGTGATGTCACACTTTCTGGTGGGTCCACTGAAATTACCATGTAAGGAAGGAACAGTTTCTTGTATACCTCATTATATCAGAAGTTAAAAGTGTGTGTGAGTGTACATATCTCACACTGTAGAGAGCCAAGTGTAGTGTTTAGAATCCCTCATTTGTTTTGGTCTTTGTCTACAGAGTGCTCCTGTGTGTAAAAGCACACAATAATTCACAGACAAAAAGTTTTTTAGTGAATGTTAATTAAATAGCTTATTTTTGTTGAGTATACAGCAAAGGACTATGAATTGTACAAACTCTAGTTCTGCTGGCCTATGTGTCATTTTAAAAGGGTAGGGTTTATGGCAAAATACAGACCTGGTGATTTAGAATTAAGATTCTGATTAGACTCCCCTACAAAGAGAGGCACACTTCATATGACTACAACAAAGAAGACCGTGTGACAACTGAAGGTGTGGAGTCCTATCTGAGAAGGAAATCTTGATTCTGTATGGGGTTTAATTTTACCAATGTGAAAACTAAAAGAAAAAAAACACAAAATAAGATACCTCTAAGAGAAGATTGGAGGCATAGATCTTACTTCAAGGTGTAACATGAATAAGACTTTCAATTACTACTGTGTATGGTGTACGCACAATGCTACGGATATAGTTGCAGCATATAAACACATCCAACTTCACAATGCTCAAAACAGCAATTCCTTCTAAGGAAAGATCTTATGTTCTGAAAGGAATGAACAACCATTTTTCTTAACAAAAAAACGGTGATCTACAAAGCTATTAATCCCCACAGAGAGTATTCTAGTAGAGGTTGCTCATCATTAAAGTTAGGAGATCCTAAGACCAAGTTCACCGTGATTGTGGTGCCAACACAGGGTACATCAGAGTGACATTCAGGGCATCGTTGTGTTGCACTAGTGATGTGTGCTGGTAATGTAGCACAAGCTCCTTTAAAGAGGCATAAAGGTAATAGGGTTCAGCAAAGCCATAACCGGTGGCAGTCTTGTAGATAACGCAGTGCTTGGAGTCGCCATCAACCCTAAAAATGTAAGATTTCAAGTGTTAATGCATTTAGAAACATACAGAACGTATTTATAATCCAGATTCAGAATATGTACTTATTGTTTGTGAACTTACTTGCATTTTCCTGCCCTAATGTGGCTATTGTCCTGAACCCTGAACCACTTAGGAGGAGTCCTTTTTTCTATCACCAGATCTGGTGTATGCTCTTAAATTGATGTAAGACTGTCCCCCAACATATCATCTCCTTTCCCCATAACTGGCCCCATAACTCATATGTACATGCTGTGACCATGTGCAGTTTTATTTTGTGAAGATTTGTCCCTACTAAGTTCTCGTATTCTGCCTGCGCCCTGTAATTGCAGCAACTCCAGAGTGGAGTGGGCCAAATGGCAAAATATAACAATTGAAAAGACAGGCAGTGATTAGATTATATTAGCATATTCTTCACTCAGCTCTTGGGCTTAACAGTGGTCTGCTGGGGGGTTAACATGCTGAATCATTCTTTTTAAAGGGGCTTTCCGGGACTCTTATATTGATGACCTATCCTCAGGACAGGTCATCAATATCTGATCAGTTGGGGTCCAACACCCAGCACCCCACCGATTACCTGTTTGTAGAGGCCGCAACTCTCCGCTGAGCACTGTGGCCTCCTCACATCTAAGTACAGTGCTGTACATTGTATAGTGGCTGTGCTTGGTATTGCAGTTCAGGCCCATTCATTTGAATGGAACCAAGCATGTGAACAGTGAACCTAATGTCACTGGCTTGCTGCAACCTCTTTAAAAAAAAAAAAAAAAAAAAATTATATATATATATATATATATATATATATATATATATATATATATACAAAAAAAACTCTGAATGGCGGGGGCACTGGGGGACTCCCCCACTCAGGGGCGGAATGGCCATAAACTCTACAGGGAAATTTCCTGGTGGGCGGTTGCCTGGGCCAGGTGAGTAATGATCTGTCGCCAGGGGCGGATTGACCATAGACCTTACAGGGAAATTTTCCAGTGGGCCGATGCCAAGGGGGCTGTCTGAGCTCTCCTCACAGCCGGCGAGTGGAAGTTTTGGGGGATGTACTTTGTGCTGCTGGCAGTATTTTGTGATGGACTGTGGTATTTGGCTCTGTTGGAGTTGTATAATGTGCCACAATATGGTATTGCTGGCCCTGCCTTCCATCAGTCTGGACCCGATTACAAAATGGGGCCACTTTTATTATTTTTTCCAGGGCCACTTTAAGTTCCCAGTCCGCCCCTTTCTGTCGCCCTCATAGTTTATTAACTCTGGGGGCATCAAGTAGTTATGTATCTGGCTGGCGACCACAGGTGCCCACTGATTCCTGAATTCAACTGTATTGTCATCTTGAGGCGCCTGGAGTAGGACGACAGAACATGGCAGCTGGTGCTGGCCACCAAAGAGCTGTATTTTGTGCTGCTGGAGCATTATTTTGTTCTGCGTTGTGTTTTTTTTCTTCTGCTGGGGCAGTTTATTTACTGAGATAGTTGGCTCTGCTGAGGAGTTATTCTGTGCTGCAATATGGTCTTGCTGGGCCAGTCTACTTGTGTTAACCCTGCTTTCTGTCAATTTGGACCCGCCTACATGGGGCAACATTTAGTTGCTTTTTCCAGGGCCACTTTAAGTTCCCCATCCGACCCTGCCCCCACTTATCAGATATTGATGACCTATCCCCAGGATAGGTCATCAATACATGACTCCAGGAAAACCCCTTTAATATATAAAGGGATATAGAAGGCATAGAATTTGTACTTACACAACTGAGCATGCATAGCAACCTTTCTGCCTGCTCTCTCGAATCAAGAAAGTACCATCTGGCTTCCCAGTGAGCATTTCTTCAGCCTGTTCACGTTTAATCTTTCCCATGTACCAGGTTCTCTCTTCGTGGTGAGGGAGATCCTCATCATCATCCATAATGGAGTATGGACTGAAAGGGAGAAAAGATAAGTGATGATGCCTTGTGAGACACATCATCTTGTTCATCATGTTAAGCCCTTCTTCAGACCCAGTCTCTATTCATATCAACACCTCGGTTTAATCCCTCACTAACACTCTTCCATACATTTGGAAGATTAACATCTGAAACCTTCTTTCTGACTAGAAAACTACACACAATTTCCATGACTTTTTTTGGGGGGGATCGAATTCAAAGGATGAGTGCAGGTTTGCTCAGTGTATCGGACTCTGTGTGCATTCCGTTTCTGTATGTCTGTTCCTCAAAAAAGATAGAACATGTCCTATTTTTGTCTGTTTTTGTGGACAAGGATAGGCACTGCTACAAAAAAGGATGTAATACGGATGTCATCTGTATTTGTACCAAATACATGTTTTGTGGACCGCAAAATACATAAGTTCATGTGCATAAGCCCTTAATCACACATTTTCAAAGCAATGCTATCTTTGGTATGATACCAATATCCTACAGGGTATTTATCAATGCCACATTATGTGAGGACTGAAATATTTCTGTTTATTGTTAATGACTTACTCTTCAGGCTCATTCTTCATGTCCAGCCATTCACTGATATCTTTCTGTCGAGCGCCTTTCCCAACCAGCCAGCTAAAATAGCAATTAAAATATTTATTCAGAAAGTGGAATAAAAAAAATCAAAGTTTACACTGAAACAACAAATTGACAATAGTTATGAAGAACACCCAAAATGCAACAAAACACACCGCAAACCTGAAAAGGCAACAAGGTAAGATTTATACACATAAAAGTGGAGTCCGATAACCCCATATCAGCCAATTAGTTTTTATTTTTCAAAGTTCTATTAGAAACTGGTTGGTTGCTATGGTCAGATACTTTCCTTATCCTCCCTTACCATCCCTCTTTTGATAAATCTCCCCCAAGTCACAAAGTCCAATGTGACAACAAATGAATGTTCAAAAGAATACAGCGTCCTAACTATCACACCCCAAGGAAGTCAATAGAAAGTTGAGCTGTCACATGGCAGTACGACAGCTCTCCTGTGAAAAGACAGGTTGGGAATTACAGAAAGAGTTAAATAATCAAGCTTATTAAAATGACTCAACTGCATATAAACATGTATGTAAAGGGTTCTGGAAGAAGAGCTGTGTAAAGGTTCCAATATACATGAAATAAGACTAGCTTGAAACAGGATTTTCTGTATGATTCTTATATTTCCTACTTATAGGACTGGCACATTAAAGGAATGGTACATCATACAGTCATAAGAATAGATGTTCCAGAATTGTTAGTACATGGGAAATAGAAGTACTTACTAAAAAAAAAACAAAAAAAAACCTTAGGCTATAGGCCCTGTTTAACCCCTTCATGACATTTTTCACCTTAAGGACCAGGCCAAATTTTGGAAATCTGACGTGTCACTTTATGTGGTAATAGCTTTGGAACGCTTTTACTTATCCAAGCCGTTCTGAGATTGTTTTCTCATGACATATTGTTCTTCATGACAGCGGTAAATTTGAGTCAATATAAATAACATTATTTATAAAAAAAATCTTAAATTTACAGAAAATGTGGAAAAATTTGTAATTTTCAAAATTTGAATTTCTCTGCTTTTAAGGCAGATAGTGATTCCTCGCAAAATAGTTATTACTTTACATTTCCCATATGTCTACTTTATGTTGCCATCATCTTGTAGATGTAATTTTATTTTTGGGGGACGTTAGATGGCTTAGAATTTTAGAAGCAATTAAATTTTCCAAAACCATTTTTTTAAGGACCAGTTCAGTTCTGAAGTCACTTTGTGAGGCTTACATAATAGAAACCACCCATAAATGACCCCATTGTAGAAACTACACCCCTCAAGGTTTTCAAAACTACAAACTTTGTTAACCCTTTATATATTCCACAAGATTTAAAGGAAAATGGAGATGACATTTCTAAATTTCACTTTTTTTTGGCAGATTTTCCATTTTAATAAATTTTTTCCTGTAACACATCAAGTGTTAATAGCCAAACAAAACTCAAAAACTATTACCCTGATTCTGCGATTTACAGAAACACCCCATATGTGGCCGTAAACTACTGTATGGGCGCATGACAGGGCGCAGAAGAAAAGGCGCGCCAGATGGTTTTTGGAGGGCAAATTTTGCTGGACTGGTTTTTAGACACCATGTCCCATTTGAGGCCTCCCTCATGCACCCCTACAGTAGAAACAACCAAAAAACGAGATTTTTGTGGACTCACCTGTAAAATCTCTTTCTCGCTGTGTTCATTGGGGGACACAGGACCGTGGGATATAGCTGCTGCCCCTAGGAGGCGACACTAAGCTGAAAAAGTGATAGCTCCTCCTGCCGGCTATATCCCCTCCCGCCTGGAGAGAGCATATCAGTTTGTGCCCAAGCAGTAGGAGCAAAACAAGAAATAAAAACAGAAAGAAACGTCAACTAGGTCCGAACCTAGGACCAATGACCCCACCCGCTTAAGGAAAAAAAAGATTCCTTGCGGGAAAATGAAAAACAATGGGTGGGTGCTGTGTCCCCCAATGAACACAGTGAGAAAGAGATTTTACAGGTGAGTCCACAAAAATCTCGTTTTCTCGCTAGTGTCATTGGGGGACACAGGACCGTGGGACGTCCTAAAGCAGTCCACGGGGAGGGGAGAACCAAAAATAGAACGCAGATGCGAAGGCCTAGGGAACCGCCGCTCGCAAAACCTTGCGTCCCAGAGCAGCATCAGCCGATGCAAAAGTGTTCACCTGGTAAAACCTGGTGAACGTGTGTAAGGAAGACCAGGTTGCTGCCTTACAGAGTTGTACCGCAGAGGCCTGGTGGAAATGAGCCCAAGAAGCGCCCACCGTCCTGGTAGAGTGGGCCGTGATACGAGCAGGGGGCGTCCTGCCTCAGGAGCGATACGCCTCGGCAATGGCTAGACGTATCCACCTGGCAATCGTCACCTTGGAAGCCGCCAATCCCTTGCGGGGACCCTCAGGCAGGACGAACAGGGAGTCTGTGCGCCGAAAAGACTCTGAAACGGCTAAGTAGATCCTCAATGCCCTGACCACGTCTAGGCTGTGGAGAGCACGTTCTGTAGGATGGGATGGCGAGGGGCAGAAAGATGGAAGGACGATGTCCTCATTCATATGGAAGGCCGAGACTACCTTAGGTAGAAAGGAAGGCACCGGACGCAGAACCGCTTTATCCAGGTGCAAGATGAGAAAGGGTTCTCTGCAGGAAAGTGCCGCCAGTTCCGAAACTCGCCTGATGGAGGTGACAGCCACCAGGAAGGCTACCTTCCACGAGAGGAGACGGAGAGAGACACTGTCGAGCGGTTCGAAGGGAGGTTCCTGGAGGGAACCAAGTACCAGGTTCAAGTCCCAGGATGGAAGAGGGGGACGATAGGGAGGCACAATGTGAGCTACCCCCTGAAGGAAGGTCCTGATCGGGGATTTTTGTGACAGCTGTCTCTGGAAAAAAATTGACAGCGCAGACACCTGTCCCTTAAGAGAATTAAGACCCAGCCCTAACTCCAGACCTGACTGCAGGAAGGAAAGGACCGTAGACAAAGAAAAGGAAAGTGGAGGTAGGTCACGCTCCCCACAGAACCGGAGAAAAGACTTCCAAGCCCTGTAGTAAACTGTAGACGATGTAGGCTTCCTTGCCCTGATCATGGTCCGAATGACTGTGTCAGAGAATCCCCTACGTTTCAAAATGGAGGTCTCAATAGCCACGCCGTCAAACGTAGCCAGCCTAAACGCTGGTGGAAGACGGGTCCTTGAGATAGGAGGTCGTCCCTGAGTGGGAGAGGCCATGGAGCGTCTCCGAGAAGGAGAATGAGCTCCGTGTACCACGTGCGCCGGGGCCAATCTGGAGCGATGAGAATGGTTGGTATGCCTTCCCTCCTGATTCTGCGAAGAATCCGGGGTAGGAGAGGGATGGGGGGAAAGACATACAGGAGGGAAAACCCCTCCCATGGGGCTACCAGTGCATCTGCTGCGTAGGCCCGCGGATCTCTTGTTCGAGACAGGAAGACTGGGAGCTTGTGGTTGAGCCTGGATGCCATCAAGTCCACCTCCGGCCGACCCCAACGAAGGCAAATGGCATTGAAGACTTCCGGATGTAGGGACCACTCCCCTGGATCCACGGTCTGCCGACTGAGGTAATCTGCCGCCCAAATCTCCACCCCGGGAACGTATACTGCGGAAATGACTGGCACGTGATCCTCTGCCCACTGAAGAATCTTGGCCGCCTCGTCCATCGCTGCCCGGCTGCGAGTTCCTCCCTGGTGATTGATGTAAGCCACCGCCGTGGCATTGTCCGACTGAATCCGGATCGGCAATCCTACCAATAGGGGGGTCCAGTGAAGTAGGGACAGATAGATGGCCCGCAGCTCCAGTATATTGATCGGTAGTTTGGACTCCGATGGAGACCACTTCCCCTGGACCATCCGTGGAGGGAAAACCCCCCCCAACCGAGGAGACTGGCATCGGTGGTGATAATTGTCCACGAGATCGGCAGAAAGGACTTGCCGGAAGTCAGGGCTGGAGCCTCTAGCCACCACACCAGGGTCGACCGCACCTGGGGAGGAAGGGAGATGGAGTTGTTGAGGGAGTCCGGTGACTTGTCCCAGGTCGACAGGATCGCCCATTGAAGTGGGCGAGTGTGGAACTGCACAAACGGGACTGCCTCGAAGGAGGCCACTAGAGTCCCCAGCACCTGCATGCAACGATGAATCGTGGGACGTGTGCTGCGGTGGAGAAGCCGCACTGATCTTTGGAGCGATCGTCTCTTGTCGAGAGGGAGCCGGACTGACGATGTGGCTGAGTCGAGGACCATCCCCAGGAAGGTGATCTGTCTGCTGGGATGGAGGGATGACTTCTTGAAATTTACTAGCCAGCCGAACTGAGTCAGCGCGCCTATGGTGATGGCGAGGCTCTCTTCGTTCTGACTGAAGGTGGGTGCCTTCACAAGAATGTCGTCCAGATACGGGAACAGAACGATACCCCTGGAACGAAGGAGTGCCAGAAGAGGGGCCAGCACCTTCGTGAAAACTCGCGGCACAGTTGCCAACCCGAAGGGAAGGGCCACAAATTGATAGTGACAGTCCTCCACTGCAAAACGGAGGAAACGCTGATGGGCGTGGGCGATGGGGATATGCAGGTACGCATCCTGAATGTCCACTGAGGAAAGAAACTCGCCCTGTTCCAGGGAGGCCACTACGGAGCGTAAGGACTCCATTCTGAAATGTTGAGTCCTGACAAAGCGATTCAACAACCTGAGATCCAGGACTGGTCGCACGGATCCCTCCTTTTTGGGCACCACAAAGAGGTTTGAATAAAAACCCCTGAAATGCTCGGCTGGGGGAACCGGGGCAATTACCCCCTTTAAAAGAAGGGTGTGAAGTGCCTGAAAGAAAGCTGTCGACCGGCCAGGATCTCTGGGTGGTCGGGACAGGAAAAATCGGTCTGGTGGACGGGAGACAAATTCGATCTTGTACCCTGAGGTTACAATCTCGAGCGCCCAAACATCGGAGATGTGGGCCCGCCAAGCCTCCTGAAAAAGGAGGAGACGACCCCCCACCCTCTGGGGTGAGGGCGCCCCCTCATGCCGAGGATTGTTTATTATTAAATGAGCGGGTGGGTTGTGCCCGAGGGCGCCAAGCGGGTTGGGCCTTAAAGGTAGGCTTCTTCCTCTGTTGCTGTGAGGAAGTGGCGGCCTGGGAAAGGATAGAGCAGATCCAGGCGTCTTGAAGCGGTAAAGCGCCTATCTGGGTGATCCCATGATTTGGTAACTACTGCAGCAAAATCGTCATGCAGAGGAAACACCTTTTGGGAGTGCTTAGAACGAAGAAAGGACACCCTTGAGTGACCAGACAAAGTAGATTCATCCTGAATGTGAAATGTGTCACAGACAGCAGTAACTAAACTGTCCACTAAGGACGCCATCTTGGAAGATTGGTCAGGGTCCGTATCGGAGCCTGATTCAGGGAGCTCCCCCTCAGAGAGAGCTTCCCCCGTGGGGGAAGAAACCTCTGAACGAGACCTAGGGGGTGGCGGAGAAACAGAGGCTTCAGAAGAGGAAGATCGACCTGTTCTGGGCCGCTTGCGAGAGGGTCTACCCCTGGGCTGGCTAGTGGCGGAGGGTGTAGATTGTGCAGGTGGAGCGTGGTCAACCAAACGACCCATGAGGGTGAGGGTGGTTTGGGACACCTTGGATAAATCTGCCACTGCCCGGGATAGGGTACGGGCCCACTCCGGTTCCACGCAGACAGGGGGGCACTGCGGCTGCTCAGGCGGAAGTGCTGGTCTGGGTGCACGGCATGCGGTGCAGAGGGAGTCCGACTGGCCGCGTGCAAACTTTAAGTCACACTTAGCACACGCATAGTGAATGGGCGCTAATAGTGGACGGGGGTCAGCCGTAGGTTCAGACATGACTGACTAAAGAGGCTGGCAGGGAGCTGGAAAGGGGTGGAAGGAGGTGGGAGAAGCTGGAGGAGGAATAAAGGTTGTCCTACCAGACCATCCAGGTAACACCAGGTAAGGAGCTCCTCCCCGGAAGAAAAAGCAGAAACTCCGCCCCCCAGGGCGGGGAAAAGGGCCGCGGCCTAGTAGGCCCAAAAGCCGGGGCCTAAATTTGAAACTGCGGCCGCCCGCAAGTACTTCCGGTCCGGAACACCACTTCTGGTGAGCGGAGCGCGGCCGGCGGCATGCACACGCGCCGAGCGTGCCTGCAGAGAAAGCTTCCCCCGTGGGGATAACGGGGAACGCAGGACCTGGAAGGCGTCTGGGCCCGAGAAAAAGGTGAGGGTCCCAAGCTCCCACAGGGTCTGGGGAAAGGGGGGTGCCTGGTGGTAGTGGGGCCGCGGGGGTAACTTATACTCACCCCTCTTCACCTTGCCCCCCTTCCAGCACTTCACCCTCCGTAAATGACACCAGCAGGGTCACCTCCTCAGTTGCTGGCACCGAAGTGGCAGGAGACTGGAACAGATGGAGGGACTTTAGATTCCAGGTGACCCCGGGGCTGGCGGGAAGCAGGAGAGCAATGCTGCCCTGGTCCACTTTTCTTCATGGGGGAACTGGGCAGGGAGGGGGTCCGACCCTGGCCAGGTATCCCCGGGGGACAGGAAGGCAAAGCGATCCTGTTCCCCAAATAAAAGGATAAATAAATAAAATAACTAATAACCCTGCAGAGCAGGGAGGTCTGCCTCCTACGACACTAAGCTAAAAAAACTGATATGCTCTCTCCAGGCGGGAGGGGATATAGCCGGCAGGAGGAGCTATCACTTTTTCAGCTTAGTGTCGCCTCCTAGGGGCAGCAGCTATATCCCACGGTCCTGTGTCCCCCAATGACACTAGCGAGAAAGTGCCCATATTTTGGAAACTAAGGGATAAGGTGACAGTGTTATTGATACTATTTTGGGGTACATATGATTTTTGATCGCTTTATATTATGATTTTTGTTAGGCAAGGTAACCAAAAATGGCTGTTCTGGCACAGTTTATATTTTTTTGTTTTTTTACAATGTTCATCTGACAGGTTAGATCATGTGCTATTTTTATAGAGCAGGTTGTTACGGACGCAATGATATCAAATATGTCTACTTTCTTTGTTTGTTTGTTTCAGTTTTACATAATGAAGCATTTTTGAAAAAAAATTGTTTTTGTGTCTCCATTTTCTGCGGGGATCAGATCCTTTCAGCTGGCATTAGTGTTGCCTGATTGGCTAGTCTGTACAGACTAGCCAATCAGAGCGATCGCTGGCCCAGGACTGCCCTTATTGGTCTCAGACCAGCTAGCTGAGACCCCTGACTGTATGTAACAGCCGGGGTCTCAGCTCTGTCACCATGTCAGCAGACATGGTGACAGTTTAATGCCATGACATGTATACTCGTCATGGAGCACTAAATAGCAGTGCTCCATGACGAGTATACACGTCAAATAGCATGAAGGGGTTAAAGGCTATGTACACCATAGGGGGGAATATTTTTATACAAATGCATTTTACTCATTTTGGGCTACAAAATCATTTTTTCAATTGGTCTTTATTGAAAATATTGAGTTGTTCTGTCACAAAGGGTTAACTGTTTGTCTAACTGTGTGACTGGTACTTTCAGTTTGTGCCAGTCATCTAATAACCATCATCTCTAAATTACTAAAAGGTGAAAAACACTTATCTTCCTGATAAGAATGTGGCTTAAATAACAGCTGAGCTGTAATGAGTGTTTTAAGTCAGAGATAAGGAGCTGAGCTGCCAGACCAGAAAAAGTGAAAACACAGAGCCTGCTACTAGAGAATCTCAAAGCTGTACAGAGAAAGGGGTTTAACATTTTTAATAAACACCAATCAAAAAAATATTTTTAGCTCAACTTGAGTGCAATGCAATAATAAAACTAAATTGCCCCTAAAGGTGTACATAGCCTTTAAGTATATGAATTTATTGCTACACATTGCTATTTTAATGTGGGCTTTTTTCTGGTTACTATGTATGTGCACACATATGTAGGTATGTTTGTATATGTATATATACATGTAATCTTTTGCTGTTAATTTTGCAGTAGATAAGTCAGACTGTAGCATTTACAGCATATACAGTATTTATCTGTAGCATTTACAGCATATACAGAATTAGCAGAATGTGTGTAAATTTATAAAACTGTTGATAATTGTGGTGCAGGTTGTATAATGATGATGGAATTACATAGACCAATATTCAGCCTGGGGCATGTAATCCTGAGTTATTACACACACAGTGCTGCCATTGTAACACTAGAGTATAATAGGATGTAATGTGTTGGCAGCACATAGATAATACACTGGGGTGGTGGACTGACTGGTAGTTAAAGTGGTTGTGCAGTGTCATGATATTGATGACCTATCGTATCAATATCAGATTGGTGGGGGTCACACTGCAGCATCCTCTTCAATTTTTACCTGGACACCATCTAGGCTGTAACAATAGTACACTGCAAATACAGATTCCTCTCCCACTGAAGTGACTGGTACGAACAACAGTAATTACACTGCACTGCTGCTACAGTCTAGACTGTGTTCAGGTAGACACTGAATTAGGATGCAGCTCTCACATGAGCACTGTGTCCTCGTCAAACAGCTGATCGGCAAGGTGCCAGGTGTCAGACCTACGTTGATCTGATATTGATGATCTATGCTGAGGATAGGTCATGAATATCATGACACTGCACAACCCCTTTAACTTGTACTCACAGGTCAAGTTCCTGTACCCAGAGACTCGTCACTCACACAGCAGTACTTCTTCCACTTGAGGAAAGGAGGGCACGGGTGGCTCCTAATGACGTCCCATAGAGGCACATATAAGGCCTTACTGACTCAATGTGCTGGCATCAGATCAAGTTCATTAGGATCCACCTGGTGGTCCTCTGCTGGTGTTGTAGCATGGGAATATACGGCTGTACATAAGAAGTTCTGAGAACCTCTTCATATTTATTTGTCTTACTGCTCATATAAAAAAGCCTGCACTACCCTCCCAACCAAAACTAATCCAGTCTCAAGTGCAAGACATGCATGTAACCGATTTAGGCAAAAGAACCACTGAGCAAAGATACTTACACAAGATACTGATCTCGAAGTTTCCGAAGCTGCATCAGGTCTGGCTTCAAACTATTCATTTTCTTGTCAATCTCCCGGTTTTCAGTTGCCTGCTTCTTTAGGTCCTGCTCCAGTTTATTTTTACTGTCATGGATCTCTGTTACCCGAGATTTTAGCTTTTCGGAATTTATCATGATTCTGTTGGAAGTTGGACAGAAAGAAGTAGAGTGTCAAAAGGGCAAGACATTGTATATATACGCAAGTAACTTATCCTATAACAAGTCCACCATTACTGGAAATGAACATTTTCAGTAATAAACATGCTACATGTTATGTATTAAATGATGTTTGTACAATTTCATATAGACACATTTCTCACCAAAAGAATAAGCCATGCACATGGGCCTTCATTCTAAAGACTGGAGACTCATAAGCACAAAACCTATGACATGTTACAACTATTCCCCATGTTAGGCTCTGTTTACACTGGCGTTATGGTTTCCATTAAAACCACAACCACCTAGGCGAGGAGGCTGCTGGCCACCACCATGGAAAACCCAACAAGAGGTGAGCTGTAATTGCAATTTATTACTTAGTGTGACGGGGTCATACAGCCAGAGCACCTTAACCATAATAGATAAGAAGGTGAGCTGCTAAAATCCAAGTAATTACATAAGAGGTGTGCTGTGACTCCCAAAAAAATTAATAGAAATAGCCTTGCACATGAATGGCCAACTTCATTTGAGTTGAGAATACCCCTAGTGGCAGCTACCACTAATGGAGACTTTTTTAAAGATACTTCATACAGTATATATGGTGCCTCCTGGATTGCTCCTTATTTACCCAATGGTTTCCCCTTTATACTTTAGGGGTTGCCAGGAAGGCTTAATACACTCCATGTATGGTGGACCTGTCCCATAGTAAGCTGGTCCTGGACCAAGATCCAGAGAGGACTATTTGAAGTATTTGGGAGAGATCTTCCCTTGACAGCACCTGTATACTTTCTGGGGCTTAAATCACCAACACTTAATAATACAGCTTATAAGCTTCTACATATCCTGTCTGCGAGAATACACATTGCCTCCAGATGGAGATCTCCTTCACTTTCTATCTCAGTAGTTATTCATAGAGTCAACAGAATCTCATTATACAAGAAACTTAAAGCCATGGCACCCATGATTAAACTTGCCAACTCTCCTAATTTGTAGTACTTCCTGCCTCTATGAACAAATACAACAGACCACAGAAGAACTGACTGCTCTCAACCTCTGGGTTCCAACTACTTTGTTCCCCTGCTACTGCTGCAGTGCTTGGGCCCCCTGCTGTCAACATCCAGTGTTACACCGCTGCAGCCAATGAGTAGCCACAGCTGTGACCTACCCCCTTTGTTTCACATGACCAACTGATGATGCAAGAGAGGCAGGTCACTGCTAAAGCTAGTCATTGGCTGCAGAGATGTCAAACTGATGTTAACAGTGGGGAGATGTAAGTGTGTCAGTGAAGGAGCCAGAACCCAGCAGTGGGGAGCTCCCATCTGCAGGTCAGGACACGGGTGTGGGGGGAGGTTTGCTAAAAGAACAGCAGAAGTTTTTTTTTTTTGAAAGTTATGTATTTGTCTGTGCTGTTCTGACCTTTCTATCTCTTGGTTGTTGCCCTCCCTGCGACACTTCTCAATATAGTCCTTTGTAAATGCTTCTTGGGTCTGACACTGTTCCTCAAAGATTTTGATGGTTTCTTTAAAAGCCTCAATAGCTGTCCGCTTCATTTGCAATTCCTGTTAAAAAACAGAGGGTTGAGGTATGTGAGTAAAACTTGTGAGAGCAGAATACCCAGCTAAGAGATAAGTACAGTCAAGGCATTACCTGAGTTGTCCTGGTGTATTCTTCATAAAGCGAATCAAACTCGCGACTTTTATCTCTGTACTGCTGACTATAAATTTTAAGCTGTTCCCCTACGGCCTCCACACTGTCTTCCTTGACAATTTGGTCCTAAATTCCCATAAAAAGGTTAGTTAGATTAAGGCAAACATGAATGTATGAGTGAAACTCACTGCTACTAACTCTTACCTGCTGGCATTTGGACATGGGGTACAGAAGTTTGGTGTCCAGTTTAGCATTATACTGAGCAAGAGACTCGTGACGATAATGTGCAATTAGAGCCACGACAGACGTAAAAGTCAGAGGTTCCGAAAAACCATACATGTTATCCCGGTGGAATATTTTGATCAGCTTGTTGTTCCCACCCTTCCTAAAATTAAAAAAGCTCAACGTTAGAAGTAAAAGTAGCAGCAATATAGGAATGCTGAATATTTAGGCATATTTTTCCGCTTTGACTTTGTCCATATTTGATCACATCCTCCCTTTTAATCACACCTGGTAATATTCATAGGTTATTCTAAATTGTATACATTCAAGTCAAGGGGTCATTTCTGTGCAACATCCTAAGGCCAGTTTCAGACAAACAAGTTGTGATTTCCTGTGTTGTAACAGGACCTTGTGGCGTTATAATGATTTATAATGCTGTATGTCCCTACCTAACATCAGCTGTACTGTATTATGCTTGCCTGCTACTCCATTCAAATGGGGGAACACATAGCCTTTCACACATGGCCTATTTCTATTCTATCGCTGAGGAAAATCTCTCACCCTATTCACCCTAGCAGCAAAACTCCTAGAACAGCATGTCCACCTCAAACTATCCTCCCACTTTTCATCCAACTCACTCTTTGACCAGCTATAATCTTGCCTAGAAATAGATCATTTTAATGAAACCACTCTAATAAAAGTCACAAAAGATTTGCTAGCTGCCAATGCTAAATGTCATTATTCTGTATTGCTTCTTCTAGACCTGTTCTCTGTCTTCGACACAGTCAACCACTCCCTCTTGTTACAAATTCATCCTTTGGCATCGGACACTTGGTCCTCTTCTGGATCTCCTCATACCTCACCAACTGAACATTCATTGTCTCCCACTCATGCATCATCTACTCACCCCAACCACCCTCTCTCTATTGGAGTGCCTTAAAGCTCTGTCCTGGGACCCCGACTGTTTTCCATTTATACCTTCAGCCTGGGACTGCTCATGGAACTCTATGACTTCCATTACCACTTCTATGCTGAAGACCTTCAAATCTACTTCTATGGCCAAATGTCACTTCGTGGCTATGACTATCAACTATATCCTCCTCCTTTGTAAAACTCAACATGTCACTAAGCCCCCACCACTAGAACTATCAATCACAGCTAATGACACGGCGCTTTCAGTGTCAAGTCCAGTGCCTTGGGATAATATTTGATTCTGCTTTAATTAGACCTTACCACATCCTGCAACCTCCAAATCAAAATCTCAACCTTGAGTCAATTAAAAGACTAGTGTATGCCCCAATCATCTGCTGCCTAGACTACCGAAACTTCTTCTGTGGCCTCCCACTCAACACTCCTACTCCCCTCCAAACCATTCTCCACTCTGCTGCCCGGTTAATTCACCTGTCCTCTTGTTTGTTCTCCTTCTCTTACCTTCACTGGCTCTCCATTACACAACAAATTCAGTTACAAGTACAAATAAAAACATACAATGCCATTCACCATGTGTCCCGTCCTTACAATTCTGACCTAATCTCCTGATATATCTCCACATGTAATCTCTGATTCTTACAAGAACTCCTACTTTCAAAAGCAACCTGAAAAGTCACCTTTATCAGAGAAGCCTACAACCTATAATAACCATGCTGCTGCTTCTCAGTCATATAGGCAGCTTCTATTGTCACCTACTTCCCCTTCCCTTGTAGATTGGGCAGGATCCTCCCCGTATATACTAGTCTATCACTAAGTCCATGCTTACTGTACTTTTTATTTATTATGTATGTATGTAAACCCCTTGTCATATGTAAAGCGCCCGGGAATTAATGGCACTTAAAAATAAATACTGATAGTAACTAACTGGGTGTGGAGTCTGAGTCAGTTTTGGGTGGCTGGAGACAGATCGTGGAAAAATATAGGAGTCAAAGTTGAAAGCTTGGCTTGCCAACGCCACAGCCATGGTTTTATCCCACTCAAGTCACTGAGGTAAAACATGACAAATCCACAAAGTACACACATTCGTGAAGAGTTCTATTACCTTAGAGTAAGAGTGTACTCTCCTGGGATTTTGCTGGAAGCATCTCTCACCAAAAATGTTCCATCTGGTGTATCCCGCAGTTTATCATTGACTTCCTCCCTGAATGCAGACATTAGCAAAATTGAATGCTTGGTTTTTAATACATTTACCAATATCAAAATCACATATCTTCATCATATCCATTTCAATCAAGCACTGCACTAGTCTGCCTGTGCATCACGTTAACATAAGGACTTTCTAACAGAATTGCTTTCACAAATTTTATCGACTAGTTTTTAAATTTATATTGCAGTCTATGTATGTACAGGATGTGAGCCTCATGTATTTTATATGAGGCAACTAGATTTTCAAGAGCCTTCATAGTTACGTTGGGGGGATATTTTCATATTTTTGTTTTCACCAAAATGTCTCTTTTGCCAAAACGTTTGCTAAAATTTCTGTGAATAAAGAGGTGCTCAATGCATCTGAATTGGTTCTGCAGCATGAACATTGATTTTTGCAGATCACGAAATCTGCTGTGTGTGAATATAGCCTTACTCAACAGACTTCATAAGGCACAGCTATGCAGTCATTTTATGCCGACATTTGTGTGAACATACGCACAATATTTTTTTTAACCTTTTACGGAGCATGGGACATAGGGGGAGATTTATCAAAGCTGATGTAAAGTAGAACTGGCTTAGTTGCCCATAGCAACCAGATTCCACCTTTCATTTTCCAAAGAAACTAAAACTCTCCAAATCGTCCACTTACTTCTGACATGTTTCAATGATAGTTAAAGGTGCACCTAGCTCAACTAAAAAAACTGAGTTCTCAGCATTGCTAGACTGTTCAGTAGTCCCCATCCAAAATATCAAGGAAAATGGGACTCACCTAGAAATGTCCCCCCAGTACCACTCTGCCTCCTGCAGTGTACCTCCAACCCCATTGATTGTAGAAGCTGGCAGTCTGGGTTTTGCCGGTTTGGGAGGAAGAGCTAGAAATGACAAACAACCAGAAAGTAAAGCCGACTTCATAATTAAAGTACAGAAACACAAACCTCATAAAGTGATTTTAATTAATATCTAATAATTCAAAAGCAGAGCAAGACATAACACAGCGAGCGCTCAATAAAACTTCATTACTCCAGTGCAGCAGTACCTGGGGGAGGCTGATCTTGTGGAACTTCATTATCCTGAAGCAGAAGCTCCAGGAGCAGAGCAGGATAATCTGGCAAAGCTTCTGCCCTGATCAGAGTAAAAGAAAAAGACAGAAATGATAGAAAGGGGCTCCATCCTCAGTATGTGCTATGTATAACACAGGCTGTCTACTATGCCACTACTCATCAAACTGGCAACCACCCTGCAGCACTTCTGGAGTGCTGTACTTGAAATCTGTGGTGTCCAATTTGGGGAGTTCTTCGAAATGTTGACTCTTTAGTACTGTGGGTAAGATATCTGATGGTGCTTAAAGGGGCTGTCAAAGATTTTACAAGTGATGGCCTATCCTAAGGATAACCCATTATTATCTGATCGGCTGAGGAGAGACACCCTGCGCCCCCTACCAATTAGCTTTCTACAGTAGCTCCCGTGCCGAAATTCAGCACTGGAACAACACAGATACTGCATAGTGGACGGAGCTGGTTACTGCAGAGTGGCTTCCATTGAAGTGAGCTGCATATTTCCAGCGCTAGAGATATTCTGTAAAAGCTGAATGAGAAAGTGATGGCTTATCCTGAAAATAGGCCATCACTTCTAAAATCCTGAAAATCCCTTTAAAAGAGTGTGAAATTAAAGGGGCTATCCAAGTTCTGAAACAGCCCCCCCATGTGGCGGGCCCCTCACAGGTAATGAACCTGGATAACCCCTTTAAAAGAGTTGTACACTGACATATCTGGTGGTGCTCCTCATGACATGTATAGTGTGTCTGAATAGTCTTAACACTGAGGTAATTGCCTCCAAAGTGTTCCTCCATTTTCTTCTGTGACTTCTCTACATACAACACGCTCATTTTATTCCTTCCGCTCACCTGCACTGACAATCTTTTTCTTCTTCTAGCCCCAGTCCCCCAGGACTACTTTGTGGATATTGGGGTATTTAGGATTACTGAGTGAAGTGAAGCACCACATTGCTGTAAATTCCCCCATTCTGTGCATCATGTAAGGAACTTTTGCAAATAATGAGAGTGATGAGTTGACGTTATAGTATCAAGTTCAGTACGCTGTGTTTGTGAACCGGGTACTTATGTGTCTCACATAAAATTACTTTAAGAGAGTTTTCCGAGATTTTAATACTGATGATCTATCCTCTAGATAGGTCATCGGTATCCGACACACGGGACCCCCACCGATCAACTGTTTGAGAAGGCTGTGGCACTCCTGTGAGTACTGAAGCCTTCTCCGTGCTTACCAAGCACAGTGCAGTACATTGTATAGCGGTTGTGCTTGGTATAGTACTCAGCCCCATTCCCTGCAATGGGGCTGAGGTGCGCCTAGGTCAAGTGACTGATGACCATGTCGTCACTGGGCAAGGAAAAGCTGAGAGAAGACCGCGGCACTACTGCCTTCTCGAAAAAGCTGATCAGAAGGGTCCCGGGTGTCAGACGCCCACTGATCTAGAGGATATGTCATCAGTATTAAAATCTCGGAAAACCCCTTTAAGTAGATGGTTACAGTAGGTGGAGAATAAATACATTAATATCAGCAGAGCTTACTGGGGAAGATTTATCAAACTGGTGTAAAGGAGAACTGGCCTAGTTGCCCATTGCAACCAACCATATTCTACCTTTCATTTTTCAGAGCTCCTTTCGAAAATCAAAGGTGGAGTCTAATTGGTTGCTATGGGCAACTAAACCAGTTTTCCTTTACACCAGTTTTGATAAATCTACCCCATTGTGTGTATAAAGTGCAGAACAACCAGTGGGCAGTGGAAACCTACAGAAATTCTATAGAGGATGCCATGGTGGAATTTAAACGCATGGCCCTATTTCTGCAGCCACTTTAGCTTATGACACATAACTATTTGACTCAGGCCCTGGCAGTTTTGTCCAGTATAGGACATTTGTGTGTTCTTGAGAAACCCAACAATCACATAGAAATACCTGACACAATGGTGCCTGTTAGACCCAGTCACTATTGTGGGGTCAGTTGGGTTATAGTCATGCTATACGGCATTTGACCAGACAAAATAGCACTTTCTCAACTGAATCTGTGAAAGAACCTCCAATGCAGATGTGAACATAGCCTACGTTTGTTTTGGAAATGGGCATGGCCTTCAAAGCTGAAATTCTGACATTGTACATTACTATATACAACCTGGCATCTTCAGTACTCTGCACACTATTCCTCAACAGGTTGGTGGAGAATATAGTGCAGTGGACACTGGTCACATTGGCATGCAACTCTGTAGTATGCTCCTCTCTAAACGTGCACCTCATTAGACTCTTATAATACAGATGGAAGCCTCTGTCATAGCCATTATATACAAGAACTCACCCTGTGATGACAGGCCGAAACAGCAAAGGCCCAAACATCTCTACAGCAACCTTGATTGTGAAGCTGTTCAAGTTACTGGCACTGCAGACTTTCCTGACGTGCTGGAGGACATGCTGAAAAGTGAGCGCATGCTGTATGGGAACAGTGGGTGGTTGCAGGAGTGACAAAACGTGCGCTCTCTTTTGTACATCTTCCCCATTGTCTGCAACAGAAAGCAAACCTTATAATAGTACATTACCTCATAGCATCACCTACCTGACAATCAATAGATACACATAGGACAATTCTTTTTTTTTTTTAACCAATCATTTTTTTAAATTAAATTTGCTCAAAAATGACCTTTAAATATAAATCACATGTTGTGATGCACAGGAATAGGGAAAGTACAGGTCAGCTTATTTTGGAAATGTACAGTGCCTTGAGAAAACATTCACCCCCTTCCCTTGGTATTCTTCCTTTTTGTTGCATTACAACCTGGAATTAAAATGGATTTTTGGGAGGTTTGTACCATTTGATTTAGGCTTCATTCACACGACCGTATTTTGTTTCCGTGTCCGTTCCGTTTTTTTTTGCGGACCGTATGTGGAACCATTCATTTCAATGGGTCCGCAAAAAAAACGGAAGGTACTCCGTTTGCAATCTGTTTCCGTATGTCCGCATTTCCGTTCCGCAAAAAAAAATAGAACATGTCCTATTCTTGTCCGTTGTGCTGACAAGGATAGGCATTGTTACAATGGATCCGCAAAAAAAACGGACACGGATGCCATACGGAACGTCATCCGTTTTTTTTGCGGATCCGCAATTTGCGGACCGCAAAACACATACGGTCGTGTGAATGAAGCCTTACACAACATGGCTATCAATTTGAAGTATTCACCCCCTGAAAGTCAATTCTTTGTGGAGTCACTTTTTGCTGTAATTATGGATGCTAGTCTCTTAGGGTATGTAGTGTGTGTGTGTGTGTGTGTGTGTATATATATATATATATATAATTAGATGGGCTGTGCTGCCACATTCTCCATTGGACAGAAGTCTGGGCCTTCACTAGGCCCTTCAGAGACATTTAAATGTTCCTCGTTAAAACGTCATTAAAGGGGTATTTCAGTTATAGAAAGCTTTCCTCTATCCTACTGCTGGGACTGTTGAGGTATATGGACCTGATGTAATGTATTCTATTGTCTGCAAATCCTGAGTTTCCCACGTCTTCAAGTTAATGTGAATATAGTGTCCTGATCAATGTGACAAGACAAGAATCAGTGTGTAGAATAGTATATTTTTGTACTTTTTATATACCTTTATACTTTGTAACCTTTTGTAAGGCTTGCATATAATATATATATATATAGCTGAAGCAACAAGTCTAAGATGGCGCCTGTACTCTTATCAGTACCACATTCCTGAGGTGGGGATGCAGGACAGTGAGAGGCTTCTCTCCAATCAAGAACTTATACGAGTACAAGAGAGATGCATATGTAGTTTGTTATCTGCATGCTTACGCCCTTTTTGCTGTAATGAATAAATATTTCTGATAATAAAGGAGGAGGTTCAGAGGCTTCTGGTGGGCGCAGAGAGCACGAGCTGAAGAACCTGATACTAAACCCTGAGTTTGTCTCTTGTTCTTTACTACCGAGTGCACCCGTGTTCTAATTAATCTGGAGTGACCGACTGAATTCCAAAAAGGGCAAGTTAAGCCCCCCCCAACAGGACCTCCACCAATCACAAGAACAGGGGCTCCGTACTCAGTGGAGCCCCCCTGAAATGAATGGAGCAGCTCATGATCAGTAGGGGTCCTGGCGATAGGACCTCCACAAATCTGATAGTTATACCCTAGCCTGTGGATAGGTGATAACTTTCTATAACCAGAATACCCTTTTAACTTTTCATATAGACAAAACTAAAGTTTAGATCAGTGGGGGCCGGATTGCTAAGACTCCCACTGATCTCTAGAAAGAGCGGAGAGAAGCGCATGCATATCGTGCTCTCTCTCCTTGCTGCACGAGACAGGCTCCACAGATGCCTATGGGTCTGTCTTGATTTCGTCCTCAGCATCGAGGGGAGATTTTTTCCCTGCGTTCTACGGATCGGTGAAAGTCTCAACACTCAGACCTCCACTGATCAAAACTTTTGATTTGTCTTTGTGAAAGTTAGTGATGCTTTAAACCACTCCAGAGTAAGTTTAGCAGTATGATTAGGGTCACTGTCCTGCTGGACGATGAACCTCCTCCCAGTATCAAATTTCAGGCAGACTGGAACAAGTTTTCCCCAAGAATTGCTGTATTTTTACTGCCATCCATCTTTTTTTCAAGCCTGAACAGTTTCCCAGTCCCTGCTGTTGAAAATCCTCCTCCCAGCATGTTGCCGCCACCAAGTTTCGCTGTGGGAATGGTGTTCTTGGTGTGATGGGAAATCCTGGGTCTTCACCACACATAGTATTTCTGATGTTAAATTCTAGTCTCACTTGACCAGAGAACCTTCTTCCATATGTTGGGGAGTGCTGTTTGTCAGACACCAAACATGTTTCATTATGTTTTTTCTTTAGTAATGGCTTTTTCTGGCCTCTCTCACATAAAACCCCACTTTATAGAGTGTAGGGCTTATAGCAGTCCAGTGGACAGATACTCCCATCTCCGCTGCGGAGCTTCCTCAGTGTTGTTCTTGGTGATTAATGCCCTCCTTGCCCGCTCTGAGAGTTCTGGTAAGCGGCCTTCTCTTGGCAGGTTTTTAGTTGTAGCTGCATATGACTGTATCAGTTTTTGAAATCCGGAAAAAAAAAAAAAAAAAACAGATCCCAGCCAAGTGCTTCCCGACATATTTTTTTTCTCCTCCAGAAATGTCTTATCCTTGTCTGCAAAATGGCTGCAGAACAAACTTACGGATGTAGATGGCGAATGGCTGTGCTGTCCGCATCTTTGACGGCCCCATTAAGATGAATGGGTCCGCATCCGATCCAGAAAAAAATGGGGACTGGATGCAGACTGAAGATAGGGTTGTGTGCATGAGCCCTAATTATCTGATTTTGGAAGGGATTTGGCTAAACCAGTCCTTATTTAGCAGTTTCATGACAAAGAATACATATTATTAACAACTTTACACAACTTTTTTATGTAATTTTTTTTTCATTCCAGCGTAACACTTTGGACTATTTTGTCCGGTCCATTGCATAAAATTGAAATTAAAATCCATTTCATTTACAGGTTGTAAAGCAAAAACACAGTAAAAACCCCAAAGCAGGTGAATACTTTCACAGGGCACCGTGCATAGATAAAAAAATACACATCGCCATTCTGAACAAGGATTTCATACAAATCTACTCATCCTGCACCAGTAGGGGGCAGCACATTTCAACTCTATGCACTGTGCATATTCAAAAAATATTTTATGTGAACATCAGTATACTATGCAAAAAGATTCATTCCACACCCTGAAACTTGTGCAAATTTAAAGAACCACTTTTTTAGACAGAACCAGAATAAGGTCCACTGTCGACAAGGATAGTGGTCACTTTCAACATTTCAATAGTACATCCAAACATTTTGGCTTTGATAATGGTTCTATTAGCTACAGTGGCTATATCACTCTTGTTACTGGCCAGTCCTCTATTAAGGGGTTGTCCAGCAGGGAAAAAAAAAATTGTCAAAGGGCTCAGGGTGGGTTAAGAAAAGTAAATAAAAGAAGCAATAATCCACCGATGCCCTGCTACTCCTGTTCCAACACTTACCAGGTGCCCGCTGGTCCAGTCTTGACACATAGGAAAGGCCATACAGCCAATTACTGGCAGTACAGGCATTTCCTGTGTTGGGATGGCCCAGGAAGAGGGCACTGTGGCCCTCTTGGCCACTGTGTGCCTTTTGAAATTTTTTCCCACCCGAAAACTCTTAATACCCCCGTCTGAAGGGATTCTGAAGAATTAAAATACAGGCAGTTGCAGGCCGGACTATTAAACCTGCATAACATGGCATTTTAACAAGGTGGTCTTGACAGGGTTCACAGAGCATTTACCTAGCAATGCCTGAATGAGGTCTCGGTGGACATGCAGTGGAATTACGGGACTGGGTAACTCTTGCAGGAATAACTTCACCATATCTGTGAGGAAATTAATGTCTGCCACTTCCAGGTCAATCCCAGAGAGATCTGAAATTATAAAGTCAAAAATGAAAGCAGAGACTGGGCGAGTCTCACATGGAAGATCCATTCCAGGAGTAAAATCCTAGGCACAGTCATTTAACGGTGAGAGTTTTATTCTGTTATCAGGCAAAATTTTATATTTTTTATCTTGAAGATTTTTATGTTAGGTTTTAATTAGAGATGAGCGAGCATGCTCGGCCGAGCGTACTCGGGAGCAATTTTCGAGTAGTAGCGTACGCATTAGTGTACAGATTATAAAATGCGTACAGATTATAAAATGCGTACACTACTACTCAAAAATTGCTCCCGAGTACGCTCGCTCATCTCTAGTTTTAACCATTTTAACCACTAAATAAAGTTATGCATAACTCACGGACCATAACGCAATTCCATGACGGATTCGTTATGCTGGCCATAGACTTCTATTATGACGGAATGTATAAAGGAGTTCAGTTACACATTACGTCATAGAATTGCATTATGGTCCGTGGTAACAGAATCCATAACGAAATTCAGCATATACCCTCATCCCTACTCCTCATCAGTGCAGAGCAGAGAGTACTGGCTTAACTGGGTGAGAGGTCTAAGGGGATTCTATATCTCCTTATGGAGAGCGCCTTAAAGGTCCTGAGGAGTGTTATAGGCCTGGCAACGCTTCTCAGGAATTCTGGGAAGAGGGTATGCAAATCAGCTCTTAGCAAGCTCTGCCTCTAATTCCACCAGATGTAAGGCACCTATCCTATAAGTCAATGTTCGTCCTCTTAAACAGGCCTTGAGACATGACTGATAGTAAATAAGCCAACACCTCATCTGCAGACAGCCGTTTTGGGGTGATTGTCCCTCAGTAGTAGTTACTGGAAAGATGAGTGTAGCCTGGCCTATAAGACTCCTCGGGCTGTTTAAGGCACTCTCCATAATTAGATATTGTATTTCCCAAATGCTGACTTAGGCCTCCCACCCAGTTAAACCAGTACTCTCTGCTCTGCACTGATCAGGGGCAATCACCCCGAAACAGCTTTCTGCAGATGAGGTGCTGGCTTATTTAATATCCAAATCATGTCTCAAGGCCTGTTTAAAAGGTCTAACATTCATTTATAGGATAGCTGCCTTACATCTGGTAGCATTTAAGGCAGAGCTTGCTAAGAACTAATTTGCATATTGTCTACTGATCAAAAGGATAGGGAACATGACAGTTTAATAGAGATTTTACAATAATTAAAAGGGGTTGTGCTATTTATTTCCAAAGCAGATTTACAGTTTTCAGGTCTTGGGCATTGTCAAACCTCATCTTCAATATGCTTCAAAGGGGTGGTGCAGTGCAAAGATACTGATGGCACAAAATAAGATTGAAACATTTGCAGAAGATAAAATACAGATTCAGACACATACACTGCGGCCATTAATGAATGACGGAGGGTTCAGGGAAAGCGCAAGATACATGAACACAGTGGAATCATAACTATGAGTCCGCTGCAACTTCTAAGCTACTACACAAAAGGAGCAATCTATTGCCCCTTAATAAGTACAGCAAAATCTTATTATTTTACAGGGAATCTGACACCTATCAAACTGTTTGCATAGACACATAGCTGAGGTTCACCAGATTAAAACGCCGTTTTTCTTTTGTTTATCAGAGGATCCATTCTTAATAAACAAATTAGTCTTTTGGTCCAACGAGGGTGTCACAATTGGTCTTGTTGCACCCGAGCTTCACTCCTTTCTGTGGCCAACCCTTCCTGCACAGCTTTGATTGACAGGCCCAGGCAATGGTAAATCAGTGAGGGGAAGGGCTGGCCACAGAAATGAGTGGAGCAACAAAAGCAACGGTGATGCCCTTGTTGCACCAAAGGCCTAGTTTGCATATTGAGAAAAAGTAATTCAGGAACGGAGCCTCAGATCAATAAAAGAAAAACAGCGTTTTAATCAGTTGAACCACAGCTACGTGCCTGTGCAAACAGTTGGATAGGGAGGTCGCTGGTGACAGATTCCCTTTAAGAATAGATCATCTACAAAAGATGCCTTTAAAGGCAATGGGATAGCCATCAAGCTTGAGGCTGCTCTGAGCTATGAGATTTGCTTTACAGTAGTTATGAGAAAGCTCTCATGACAATGTTATGAGCATGTTCTGTTACCCCTGAAGGGAGAGGGAGGAGGTGAGCTTTGGCTATCACCTATTGGGGATGGTGGATCCTGTGTTATCTATGTACAGAGGTGTTATCTGTCACTGCAATCCTGACTGTGGTGACAACGATATGACTGCTGAAAACTGAGCTCTACAGAGCATGAAGTGACATCTTATTATAAAGTTCGGTGACCAGAGGGAAAATAGCCCATTTCAGAATGTTTTTTTACATGACAAACAAGAAAACAATAGACCATTTCCTTATAATACATTTCTTTTAATGATAAACCTGGATTTAAATAGTAGGTCATTTTTTGGGAACAGGTGTCCAAGAACACATTATTTAAGGCGGAAAAAAACAAAATGCAGAAAAAGCTACTCATGTAAAGTGGTGTCAAATGCAGCTCAATAGGCAGTCACTGTTCTGCATGAATGGCAGGTATTTAAATGGCTGTCTACTGTAAAAGCAGATCCTGAGACGAGGATGCTGTCACAGCACATTTCTATAACGAGATGTATTCCCATCAAGAAGAGACATGAGTGGGGGATTCAATCTTCAAGCTCTGATCAATAAACAGATGAAATACAGCCATTTACATTTCAACAAGAAAATGTCCCAGGATGATGAGGAAAGGCGCATTTACACAAACATTTCTGGATCACTGATGGTGGTGGTTTTTTAATAAAGAAAAAAACTTTCTTACAAGATGTACAAGCATTTCTAGGCAGCGATGCATGGCGGAAACTCTTGGCCTCCAGGTAAGTACCATGAATGCTACTAGACTACTCGGTCTACTACACTAACCAGTGATGGCTCTGATTGCTTGGAAAGAATAGAACATTAACGGGCATTTTTTGTTGCCATTAATGTTAACCTGCGGCTGTAACCGCTGGTATGGTAGATGATTTTTCCAGAGTACACAATGGAAGGTATTTCAGGCAGTCAGTACACAATGTATTTCAGGCAGTTAGGCCACCATGCCTATTCACTTCCAGGCTTCCTCCGGGCACAGCTTTTCAGGTACCGAAAGACACCAACTAAACCAACATACAAAGTGTCAAAGGCAAAGTAAAAAACTAGCTTGTGATATGCCTGCTATATGAGCTACACAGAACGATGCGGCCTGCCCACTGGTTGCTATACAGACCCTTGTGAGAACTGGTTCTTACCGGTTTTTAGTGTGTGTCTAAACTCTGAGCCAGCGGACCTGTAAAGCATTTCACTGTCCAGTCCTACAGAGGGGGGAAAAAAGCATACAAAGTGAATTTACACAGCACCCGAGCAGCCAAGTCAGCTCCCAGCCCCCACACCATATGCCTTCACCACCCTACTAGGTAGCTGCATGCATATCTCATACCATCCATATATTCATTCTGCACATGATCAATAAACAATTTCTCACAACAGTAAGTAAAAGAAAAAAAACTGCTGGACAACTATTTTATTAAACAGGTATTCCCATCTTAACATTTATAGCATATACACAAGGGGTAGACCCTGCACCTATCTCGAGAACAGGGCCCAACTCGCAGCCCTATGAATTGAGGGGTGCCTGAGCAGCTCTCTCCATTCACCTCTACAGGACTTCTGAAAATAGACAGGTAGGGTTAGTAGGCTATATTCAGAAATCCCACAAAAGTGAACTGAGAGTCGTATACACGCAGACACCTCTCCATTCACAGCGGGCATGAGAAAAGACCCCATTCTTGCCACAGGAGTGCTTCTCAGAGGTGGGACCTGCAACTATCAGACATTTATGGTGCATCCTGTGGATATGTCACACATGTTGAGATGATAATATTCCTTCAAGGCCCCAGCATTACTAAAGTACCCTTATACTGAAAAGTAATTGTTATGTACAGTACAGACCAAAAGTTTGGACACACCTTCTCATTCAAAGAGTTTCTGTATTTTCATGACTATGAAAATTGTAGATTCACACTGAAGGCATCAAAACTATGAATTAACACATGTGGAATTATATACTTAACAAAAAAGTGTGAAACAACTGAAAATGTCTTATATTCTAGGTTCTTCAAAGTAGCCACTTTTTGCTTTGATTACTGCTTTGCACACTCTTGGCATTCTCTTGATAAGCTTCAAGAGGTAGTGCTCCGGCCCCACACATGTTGACAGAAATACATACAGACATACACAAACACATACATACTTACATACTCCAGCCCGGGACGCCAGCAGCACGTCTTCACACGCCTCCTGCGCGCAGTGATGACGATTCCCCACAGCGCCCTCTGCTGGGCGCAGTGGGGAAACGTCATAGCTGCGCGCAGGAGGCGCGTGAAGACATGCTGCCGGCGTCCCTGCCTGGAGTATGTGAGTATGTATGTGTATGTATGTATGTATGTCTGTATGTATTTCTGTGTAGCCGGAATGACCCCCCCATTGCAAGTCAATGGAGGACAGATCCGGATTACTGGTGTGTCACACCAAACGGATCCGTCCCCATTGACTTGCATTGGGGGTCATTCAGGATCCGGCTTGGTGCGGATGCCTGGACCGGAGAGAAAACCACAGCATGCTGCGGTTTGTTCTCCGGTCTGAAGACGGAACGGAATGCTTTTAGGAGCATTCCGTTGTCTTCAGTTCAGTTTTGTCCCCATTGACAATGAATGGGGACAAAACTGAAGCGTTTTTTTCCGGTATTGAGCCCCTATGACGGAGCTCAATACCGGAATAAAGAAACGCTAGTGTGAAAGTAGCCTAACTCGAATGAACTTATCCTCCGCAGCAGAGGTGACTCTTGGTCTTCCTTTCCTGGGGAGGTCCTCATGTGAGCCAGTTTCTTTGTAGCGCTTGATGGTTTTTGCGACTGCACTTGGGGACACTTTCAAAGTTTTCCCAATTTTTTGGACTGACTGACCTTCATTTCTTAAAGTAATGATGGCCACTCGATTTTCTTTACTTAGCTGCTTTTTTCTTGCCATAATACAAATTCTAACAGTCTATTCAGTAGTACTATCAGCTGTGTATCCACTTCACTTCTGCCCAACACAACTCATGGTCCCAACCCATTTATAAGGCAAGAAATCCCACTTATTAAACCTGACAGGGCACACCTGTGAAGTGAAAACTATTTCAGGTGACTACCTCTTGAAGCTCATCAAGAGAATGCCAAGAGTGTGCAAAGCAGTAATCAAAGCAAAAGGTGGCTACTTTGAAGAACCTAGAATATAAGACATATTTTCAGTTGTTTCACACTTTTTTGTTAAGTATATAATTCCACATGTGTTAATTCATAGTTTTGATGCCTTCAGTGTGAATCTACAATTTTCATAGTCATGAAAATACAGAAACTCTTTGAATGAGAAGGTGTGTCCAAACTTTTGGTCTGTACTGTATATGTCTCCAACCATCTCAAGCTAAGTACACCATAGTCACTATTGGGGAGATTTATCAAACTGGTGTAAAGTAAAACTAGCTTAGTTGCCCATAGCAACCAATCAGATTGCACCTTTCATTTTTCACAGCTCCTTTGGAAAATGAAAGGTGGAATTGGATTGGTTGCTATGGGCAACTAAGCCTGTTCTACTTTACACCAGTTTGATAAATGACCCCATATAAGTTTAGATTAAAGCTTATATTCCAAGAGCAGATAAGCATGCAGATCATCACTAACAAGATCTGCCAGTGTAAGGCCGCATTCACACGTCAGTGTTTGGTCAGTGATTTCCATCAGTGATTTTGAGCCAAAACCAGGTGCGGCTCTAAACACAGAACAGGGGCAGGTCTTTCCTTTATACCTTATGTCTGTGAAGGCTCCAATCATGGTTTTGGCTCACAATCACCAATGGAAATCACTGACCAAAACACTGTCATGTAAATAAGGCTTAATAATGCCACTGATTACCTGATGAACGAGCAATCATCAGCTCAGATTCAGCAGTGATTTAGTATGGGCATAAGTGATGGCATTAGTGATAGTTCCTCCCCATACTGAGGAGGAGATCGTTGCATGTAATAGCAGCGGTCTCCTCCGCTAGCAAGCAGGCGATTGCCAGGAAGGAATGCTTCCTTCCCGACAATCACCTTGAAGATCTGCGCATCTAATATAAGCCATAGGCCCCATTCAGACGACCGTGTTTCACGGCCGTATACGGGCCGTGAAAGCCCGGCCTGTGCTGCCCCAGAGGACGGGAGCGCACGGTGTCATTGGTTGCTATGACGCCGTGCGCTTCCTGAGGCCGCCGCCATACAGTGAAACACGGTCATCTGGATGGGGCCTAAGTGTCCCTAAGGAAGAAAACAGTGATAAATGTTAAGTAAATAAGGTTATTGCCACACCACTGTCACAGGCTCTGTTCTAAGCCTCTGTCAGCAGTTCCTTCAGATTAGACAGAAAGAATAGCACAGCATGCAGCACTAGCGATCCTGTCAAAATGGAAGACACCACATAAGGACCCATGAGAGATAACAATTGCTTTTTAAATTACATTCCGCACTACCAAACATACAGGAGAATACATCACTCCATACCCATTACATCCAGGACATTTCGTGTAATATAAATGTTCTCTTTCCTCATCTTCTCCAATCGTCACAAAGACTTCTTTCAGCCATGTCACACTGAGTTTGCCACACAGACATCTTAAGTACCTACTACTCAACTAACCCATTCTTCCACCCACAATACTGTACCCGCTGTGCTCCCCAGTACTATACTGCAGAAACAGTCCCCCTAAAAATAGCACCCCTTCAATAATTATTGCCACACAGAGCCCTCTTACGCTGGTGTAACTGCAGGACGCGGTTAGTGCAATGTCCCATGGGTTACCAGTTGAGCTATGTATATAAACTGTTAAGGTAAGATCTCCTTAACTGTTAGACATCTATAACAATGTCTATTCTAGAGGACATTTACCTTTTATGAGGCTATCGTTGTGGACATGCCAAAACTGGTAAAGAATATGGATCTCCCCGATTCCTATAGCCCCATCTCTCTACCTATAGATGGATGTAAAAATCCTGGCAAACATTTTTCAAAAAGACTAGCAAATGTAGTTACTTCAGCTCTACACCTCAACCAGTCAGGTTTCATGCTGTCTAAATTGGCAAGTGTTAGTTTACGAAACCTTTTTCTTAACCTCCAGGCGGATGAAAGTGGCTGCCTCCACAAGGCTGTATGGTTAGATGCTGCCAAAGCACTGGACAGTGTTAAGTGGTGCTACCTGTGGCCCGTACTAGAGAAAGTAGGTTTGGCCCAACTTTTATTAAAGGGAACCTGTCACTGGTACTATGCTTTCCTCACGGATGGCAGCATAGTATAGTACCAGTCTCGCTGATTTCAGTGGTCTGTCACTTTTGAACTGGCAGTCAGTACTTTTATAGTACGGATATGGCTACTTTCACACTAGCCTTAGTACGGATCCGGCGGGTGAAGGGACCCGCCGGATCCGTACTGAATAATACAACCTTGTGGATCCGTAATTCCGGATCCAGTTGTACTATCTTTAGCATCTTTTAAACGGATCTGGAATAACCTCTATTGAAAGTCAATGGAGGACGGATCCGTTCACCATTGTGTCACACCAAACGGATCTGTCCCCATTGACTTTCATTGGGGGTCACTCCGGATCCGTTTAGGTGAGGATAACTAGTACAGAGAGAAAACCGCAGAATGTTGCGGTTTGCTCTCCGGTCTGAAGACGGAACGGAAAGCTTTCAGGAGCATTCAGTTGTCTTCAGTTCAGTTTTGCCCCCATTGACAATGAATGGGGACAAAACTGAAGCGTTTTATTCCGGTATTGAGCCCCTATGACAGAGCTCAATACCGGAATTCCAAACCGCTAGTGTGAAAGTAGCCTATGTCAAACCTTGCAGTGTACACCAGTGCTTCAAGGAGATAAGTCCGATAATAGTCACTGGGCCCGTCATCCCCCGCCTCCTGATCATGCCTAGGAGGTTCCTTTCCCATTACTCATAGGAAATTAACTTGCCAGTCATTGTCAGGAGGCGGGGCCAGTGAGTCTTAACGGGCTAATCTCCCTCGTGGCGCTGGCGGGCGCTGTGAGGTTCAGCATAACAGTACTATGAAACTACTGACTGCCAGCTCAAAAATGGCAGACCGCTGAAATCAGTAGGTCCGCAACTATACTATGCTGCCCTCAGAGATGGCAGTAGAGTGCAGGTGACAGGTTCCCTTTAAAGAAATACAACTTACTACATTATGTAAAATATGCTGCCCTTGCTTGATAAGATGAAACATGAGGTGGAAGTATGGATTTATTTGCGTCTTTCTGTGATGGGCTGGGCTAACTACAAAATTATATTAAAGCCGCAATTATGATATGTTCTTCACAATGCTTCCATATGGCTTCCATCCTATTTGTTACTGTGGGCTTATTTTCTAGCCTCGCAGATACAACATATGCTGGGCTGGGGATTGGAACCAGTTGTGGACTCCAGGCAGTGGGTGTTGCAATATGAGTTAAAGGAACGGAGTGTGTTGTGCTCTCTAGAAGTTCATATATTCGACCTGGCCTCATCCAATACCCATACCTTGACACTTATGAATAAGATCTGATTTCTGAATGTACTAAATACATACCTCTCTGAAATACGCCTTTTTGTGGGAACTATATAGCTTGGAGGGATTTGAACAATGGGAACACAAAGGTATCAAATATATATATAATTTTGTGTACCAGTTATATGACAATGGTCCAAGTCCTTTCAGTAACTCCAGAGTGAACTTGGCCTGAGCATACAGTTTTTTACTCAATATCTAGAACTCCGGCACGCTCTCCAGTGCCAAGCGCTACTTCTTGCAACTTGATCTCTTTTGCAGATACTTTTCTGGTACCCAGGAGTTTCAAGGAGCCCATACAGGGATATTAGCTGTAGGTAATGTCTCTGATGGACGGGGGATATTACTGCATGATCTCCAGATCTGTCTTTGTGTGCGGAGCAACATAGATCCCATCGAGTATACAGGATACCACAACTGTTATTGAAGATGGGAGCTAGAACATATACCATGATCCTGTCCAGTGCTGAAGGACATTTCTGTATGAGACACTTATGACTGCACGGAGGGGGGTGGTTTGTGTGGAGGTTTTTTGGTATTGTTTGCTGCTTATGTTTACTTTTTGAAAAACCTTAAAAGTTTTCATTAAAAAAAGGTAGTAGTAGTGGCCCCAATAAGTAATGCCTGCCTACAATACTCCCAGTAGTAATAAAGTCTGCCTATAGTGCCCCCAGTTGTACTAATCCCCCCAAAGTGCCTCCAGTAGTAATAAAGCCCCCATAGTGCCCCACTAGTAGTAATAAAGCACCCACAGCATGGCCTAGAAAAATGCCTGCCTATAGTGCCCCCAGTAGCAATTAAAGCCCCCATGGTCCCAATAGATAAAATGCCCACTTATAGTGCTGCCAGTAGTTCTAATGTCTCAATAGTGCCCCCCAGTAATAATAATGACCACCCCCCATACAGTGGCCCAACAGTATTTTTCCCAAAAGTGTCAAAGGATAACAACCTCAAATACTCACCTCCATGCTGCTGCCCTGTTTCCAGTGTTGCTTACAGCCCAGAACGCGTGGTCGTGATGATGATGTGCCCTGCCCTAGACCTCTCAGCTTTCTTGACGTGTCTATTACAATAAGTTGTTGCATTTCCCATAAAAGAATTGTGGAAAATCTTTATATAGATTTCTGTGTGGTGCCATTCCTCAGATATTCCTACTGGAGGTGTATGAATAAACTGACAGCTGGGAGTAAATATTCCCCAGCAGGGACAGTGTCAAACTGTTTAGGGAAATACTTTTAACTAGTAACATAGGGTTACCAATTTATTCATGCATTTCTAGAAGAATTAACAGAGGAACGGTAAAATAAAGAGATCTAAGAAAAAATCTTCCAGAGTAAAAGGGAAAATATATAAAAATGCTGACAATATCACTCTGGCCACTAAAGCAGATATGCCTATTCTCGGTAGCTCACTTGTCAGCTTTGCTGTATAGACTGGGACAGCATGTGTCATTACATTAACATTAGAGGATGGGATTATACTGCTGGAGACATAAGTAAGGCAGGATACAATATATATGAAGATGGGGATCTATATGCATGGAAATTGGAATCATTATTACATTTCTGTCTCAATAAAATGGGTTTTCTGGGACTTTGATATGGATTGTTTATAATTAGGATAGGCCATCAATATCAGATAGATGAGGGTCTACATCCACTAATTAACTGTAGCACTCTCCTAATTCTTTACCGGGCACAGTGTGGTACATCTTATAGCAGCTAACCCTGGCAGTGTAGCTCAGTCTCATTCAAATGAATGAGCTCTAACGGGCACAGGCATTACCAAATATACAGACCTGTGCCTGGTGAAGGGTAGGCCTCAGTATCAAAGTCCTGGAAAACCTGTTTAACTTCCACTCATTGCAGCAGCCATAAAGCACTCACACCATGCCCTACGGTCCATACAGATAATGAAGAGAGGAAAAGTGTACGTCCAATATGGTGGCCCACACAGGGCTCCAGATGGCGACCAAAATGGTCGCAAATGCGACTTAGATTTGACAAATGGCGACAAGACTTTTTATTATAATAAAAAAAAAAAAGACTTGGCGGAGAAGACGGAACGTCCGGCCCTTAATAGTAAGGGCCGGACATTCCGTCTTCTCCGCCAAGTCTTTTTTTTTTATTATAATTTTATGTATTTAAATTTGGCGCCTAAAAATTTTATTTGGCTCCTAAATTTTTCAGGTTAGGAGCCAATGGCTCCTTGTTTTTTTTTTTTTTTAGTCTGGAGCACTGCCACAGGATGTTTTTAAAACCATTTCCACTGGGCCGTGGCATAAAGCAGCACGGTCAATGATTTTGAATAAAAATTACACTGTGTGAGGATATGCCTAATTTATGATGAGGCGCGGGCCTGGTCATAAGGTAGACGCATCCTCTAGCAGAACTGCCGTAGATTTATGGTTTCATTTACACCAGAAAACTGGTGTAAATGAAGATAAATTTGTCTATGCTGTTGATCACGCCCCTTTCCCACCTTTATCACGTCCCCTTTTTAAGGCCTCTTTCACACAAACGTATTTTTTGCATTTTATGTATTTTTTTCTATGGGTCCGTAAAAAATGCGGACAGCACACCGTGTGCTGTCTGCATCTGTTGCTCCGTTCCGTAGCCCGCAAAAAAAAAAAAAAAAAAATAGAGCATGTCCTATTCTTGTCCGTATTACGGACAAGAATAGGACTGTTCTATTAGGGGCCAGCTGTTCCGTTCCGCAAAATACGGAATGCACATGGATGCCATCTGTTGTTTTTGCGGCTCCACAATTTGCGGACCGCAAAACACAACATTCGTGTGAAAGAGGCCTAAAAGTGCTGAAAGCAGCGTAAAAAGAGGAACTTGCAACTTTTTGTTCACAAAAACTTGCATTTCATTAGTCACAAACACACAGCTTACGACTTTTTAAAGCCACTTTTCTGGAGCAAGGGAGACGATAAATCTTCCTCTAGGTTTATACAATTTACGGTAATTCACAACTGCATCATGAAATCAATGACTGATATTCTTAGGACCCTTGCTGACGTGTATCACACTGCGAGTCCACAGCGCAGCTCCCGGCCTGAACTCCCAGCACTGACGGGGTCACATAGCATTATACTGATTTATGATGCTATGTAACCCTTACAGTTCTGGAATGTGTTGGGTAACACTAACAGCATTATGTCAGTGTTATAAAATACATTCCAGACCTGTAAGGGTTACATAGCATCATAAATCAGTATAATGTTATGTGACCCCGTCAGTGCTGGGAGTTCAGGCTGGGAGCTGAGCTGTGGACTCAAACTCGTAGCGTGACACACACTGGTCTGCAAGGGGCCTTAAGCTGTAGCTAGTGGTGAAGGCTGAAAACAATAATGCACACTTTCATACCACACTTGTATTTGAGCCAAAAAGATCTCACCTCTTTTTTCAATTGCTTTGAGTAACTTTACAAGGAGAGGAGGTGCTTCTTCAGGAGGAGAAAACTGATCGACAAGTTCAAGTAGGAGGGAACCTAAAGCAAAATAAAGCGAGTTACATAGCATGTTCATAATTCACAAAATATAGACTTAGGAAAAATAACATTCTACTATTGTGAACTGCTACGCTAATTAACTGACTAAGGGGAAGCTGCCAGAAGTTTTCACCAATTAAAACTGCTGACAGAACTAGGTAGGGGCTGGGGAGAGCAGTACATATATACCTTGTGTGGAGCAGTGTAAAAACTGTACTTTTAGATTCCGCTCTGTAAGAGGGGTTCTCCAGCTTTTACCACAATCTTATCTATACCCTGGGCAGTGCGGTACCTAAAATAAAAGAGGTACAAACCTGTTCCCCACTGCTACGTTCCAGAGCTGAGTGGTCAGCCCTGCTCCTACTGGTCCCCGGCATGTAAACTTCTAACATCCAATGGGAGTGATGGAAATAATGATATTTAGTAAAGAATTGCTATTTAAAGAGGACCTTTCATGACTT
Source organism: Rhinella marina (assembly GCA_900303285.1). Classification (NCBI taxonomy): domain Eukaryota; kingdom Metazoa; phylum Chordata; class Amphibia; order Anura; family Bufonidae; genus Rhinella; species Rhinella marina. The sequence goes on from ONZH01022698.1 coordinate 55,512, forward strand.
TTAAAAAATGAATCTGCACTATCTACCTGAAAGTGCGTCCCCCACTGATGCCAGCAGCGTTGTTTTCTTTGCAAATTGTCCCCCGGTGGCTTCACACGGGCCCCCGTTCTTCTGTCCGGCTTTATGCTAATTAGAAAGCATCGGAACAGGGAGGAGGAGACTCCCTGTTCCTCAATGGGCGTTGCTTCTGCCCTGCTGTGAGCGTTGTCCAATCAGAGCGGACCGCTCACAGCAGGGTTGAACTCCTTCGGCCCTGCTGTGAGCGGTCCGCTCTGATTGGACAGCGCTCACAGCAGGGCAGAAGCAACGTCCATTGAGGAACAGGGAGTCTCCTCCTCCCTGTTCCGATGCTTTCTAATTAGCATAAAGCCGGACAGAAGAACGGGGGGCCCGTGTGAAGCCACCGGGGGACCATTTGCAAAGAAAACAACGCTGCTGGCATCAGTGGGGGACGCACTATCAGGTAGATAGTGCAGATTCATTTTTTAAAAGTCATGAAAGGTCCTCTTTAAGGGAGAACGGCTAATTTTTAGGATCTTGGTGTATATGAGCAGGACTAAATAAGCCAGGTAAGTAATACACTGAATGATCTGGCAGCTGACCCCGGAAAGTCTGGTGCATTTGCTCATGAGATGCACAAACAATTTAAGAACAGTTTTTACATCATTTCTCCATGTTACCAAGGCTTGGATGTCACAGGCCTTAGCCCCGATATCCTCGTTTACACGTTAGCACCAGATAAAGGTTACTATTCTGGTAATATAATGCCGTACATTTGTTTTACTCATTTTGGGGTAAAAATATTTTTTTTCAATTGTTTTTTATTAAAATTATTGAGCCATTCTGCCACAAAAGGTTAAGGGGCCATTCAGACAGCCGTGGTATTGCGGATCCACAAAAATGCGGATCCGCAATACCACGGATGTCGACCAGCGTGTGTTCCGCAATTTTTGAAACACACGGCCCGGCACCCCATTCAAACTGCTACTGCGGACAAGAATAGGACATGTTCCATTTTCTTTTTTGCGGAGTCACGGCACGGAGCCGCAGCTGCCTGCTATCATTGAAGTGAACAGGTCCGCACCTATTCCGCAATTACTGTTTTTCTAGCTGTGTGACTGGTACTTTCACTTTGTGCAGGTCATCTAATAACCCTTATCTCCAAATTAATAAGGAAGTCATAAACACTTATTTAAGCCACATTCTTATCAATAAGGTAAGAATTTAGCTATAGTAAGTATTTAGGGTCAGAGATCAGAGAAAAGGAGCAGTCCGCTGAGCTGCCTGACAGAACAGAGTAAAAATTCAGATCCTGCTACTAGAGAAAATCAAGGCTGCACAAAGACAGTGGTTCAAAATTTTTCATAAAGTCCAACTGAAAAAATTATTTTTAGCTCAAAATAAGTACAATGCAATAATAAAAAGGTGTACATAGCCTTTAAGGGGACACAAATCCCAATCCAAATAAATGTCCACATATGTACAAACAGACCTATTTAACACTGATATGGATGGTGGGGGATCTACATAGCATCCCTATGATTAAACTGAACACGGGTAGAGCACACGTAGGATGTGTCATGAGGACATGAGAAGTCAGCTGCTTCAAAACTATTAGACCCTGTATGTAAGGAGACTTCTCTCCACAGAAATCTGTGTGGATTCTGTGCCAAAACAGCCGTGTGGGAACCGCCTTCCAGTGCTTTCAGTTGCGCTGCCGGTCGTGTCCTTTCTTGGTATAGTGTCTGCACATTCAGTGGGGCTAAACGGCAAGAATGTCCGTCGCATTCAAAAAAATGCAGCAGAAACCAGTCTTTCGGTCGCAGAATCCATGGCGGAATTTGCCAATGGCAACATCTGCCATACGAACTAGCACTAGGCCTGTAATTCGATGCTCACAAGACATTTTTGACACAGAAAAATCTTACGTGGATTTGCAAAAGAGTATGCCTCACATTTCTGCTGCAGATCCACCTACAGATATTATTCAATGCGGCTAATGTGTTTGTGGCTTTTGCACTTAGAATCCACCTTAAAAAGTAACAAGTCACTTTTCTTCTGCAACATAGATTTTAAATCTGAAAAACTCTGCAGGGCTTGAACAGCAATGTGGAATTCCCATTGAAATCAATGGGCGGCAGTTTGTGGGCAGGAAATTTCTGTAAGTGAACAGACCCAAAGCGTCAATACGCTTTTCATCTTTCATCTACTACTTGGGCAGTGCTTAGGAGAAATGGCAAATGAAGGAAAGATGCAGTGCAAGACTTTGATGCTTTCCCTGCACCCCTCCTCCTCCTCCTCACACACATCCTGGCTCTCAGCTTAATCCTCAGCCAGGCTTATTTAGCCTCGTCAGCAAATTCCAAGCTCTCCAAGCACATTAACTCTTTACAGAATGCAACGGCCATACTGGGAGGAATCAAGCCATCTACACCTTAGCTTTCTAAATGTATCTGAATGAATGCCGCACAGAATCATATAAAATAATGGCATATCCCAAATGTCTTATTCTTATATAGTGTGACTACAGAAAAATCCACTGCAGGGCTCCCCCTAAAATGCACAGAGCGACAGGTCGAGCACATGCACTGCTGCTTCAGTCACCTCTATGGGACCTGCTGGAAACAGTCAAGAGCTGTACTCTGCGGCCACTTTCATTGTCCTTCCTTATATTTTATGTGGCATAGCAGGTTCAGAATATGTTACAATTACAAGAGTCTTCACAATAAGGCCTCATTCACGTGCCCGTGACAAAACGGTCAAAGTGTCAACCACAAAAATGTTGGTCTGTATGTCCATTTTATTGCACTTTGGATGTCACCCATTTCTCACATGCACTGCTAGGCTGAAAAGGGATTTCCAGAGCATCTCCTACAAAATGTCAGTGAAAACCACAGAACAAAGATGCCATCCATTTTCTGCCAGTGGTTTTCATAGAATTCAATGGATGTGTTTGGCACATATAATAGACAAAAGTAGTCTCCAAGGGATACCTGCCCATCTTGACACACAGGAAATACTGGTGACTGGCTGCACAGGCATTTTCTGTACCTCGAGATGGGATCAGGAAGTAGAGACCAGCATCGGAACAGAGCGACAGGAGACCCAGGAGGTATCCTTTTTTCCATTATTTGAATCCACTGTGAGTCCTTTCCAAATAAATTTTACCCTGACAGGAGAGTCTGGTTTCACCTCTGGTAGCCAGAAATTGTTTTCAGTTTTGACATGTACCCATAAAACCCAAGTTCCAACAAAAAATCATACTAACCCCCCAAACCCATATATTTTCTGAAAGTAGACACCCAAATACTGTCAATATGCCACTCAGCTCTTTATACACAGACACCTTTATGCAATTTTGTGTCAAAAATGTATTTTTTTTAAGTTGTATAAAAGTTCATATTATTGGGTAAAAGTGACACAAACAGGAAGTTATACACATCAAAACTCCTAAAAATAAAAGTTCAACGTGTGCATATTCATACATAGCACTAAATTTACATGCATATATCTTCAAAAAAATCATCACAACTGGAAAGACCAAAAATCTGTTTTTAACCTTCAAATTTTAAAAAAGTTATAACCTATAAAATACAGGGACTACAGTCCTTGAAAAGTAAAGTGTACCTCCAAATCCTATATATTGCCTGAAAGCAAACAACCAGATTACAGTTGCCTCGATGGCATGTTGACAACCATGTCCACCTCCATGCAACTTTGTGACAAACAGGAATTATTTAATAATAAAAAAAGTACATCAAAACAAATATCTACACCTAAAACTCACATCCAAGTAAAAGTTTGCATACAAAAAAAAAATGTAAAAATGGTATACTGATGTTTGTAAAGCTCATATATACCACAAGCGTGTAGGCGTGTTCTTAAAAACACTGAAATATAGGCCATGTAATATTTGTGTTAAAATGTATACACTACATGTCAAACAGCTGCCATATTACCAACATCTACATTTTCTTAGATTGCATAGCATCCCATGAGAAAAATAATAAATAATTAAAATAATTAATACAATCACCTTCACGCAACTTTGCAGCAAAGCACAATTAGAAAAAAAATTAGCCAAAAATTCTAATTTGCAACCAAAATACATATAGTCAGCAATAAATTGTAATATGTGAGGAGTTCATACATGCCGAACATACCTACTATCCATGCTGAATGTGTTAGGGTCTATTCACACGACCATATATTTCTGTCCGCATCTGTTCCACATTTTTGCGGCTCGGGTGCAGACTGTTCACTTCAACAGGTCCGCAAAAGATGCTGACAGCACACCGTGTACTGTCCACATCCATGTCTGTTCCATGGCCCCAAAGTGCTCATTCACACAACTGCCTGCAAATTACAGGTCCACAAAACATGAATACCGGACGTGTTCCTGCCACATTTTTCAGAACGGAATATCCTTCTCTTTTTGTCCGCAAATACGGGCAAGTATAGGACATGTACTATCTTTTTTGTGGAGCCACTGAACGAATGAACGGGTCCACATCTGATCCGCAAAATTGCAAAACGGATGCATACAGAAATATATGGTTGAATGGGCTTAAAGACACGAAAAAAACCTGACAGTTGAATGATCTTGGGATGCTTTACTGTTGACATGACACAGGACTCATGGTGGTGCTCACCTTTTCTTCTGTACCTATGTCATACTGTCCTTGATGTTTTTCTCGGAGAGAAATGGCTTCTCGGCTGCCTTTCTTGACAGCAGGCCATCATCCAAAAGCGTTCGCCTCACTGTGCTTACAGATGCACTCACACCTACCTGCTGACTTTTCAGAGCAAGCTCTGCACTGGTGGTGACCTGATCCCATAGCTAAATCCTCTTTAAGGGATGGTCCTGTTACATGCTGGACTTTCTTGGTCACCCTCAAGCCTTCACAGCAATTGAACCTCTCTCCTTAAAAGTTCTTGATGATCTGATCAATGGTTGATTAGGTATAATCTGAAGCCATTTTGATACAAAGCAATGATAGCTGCACATGTTTCCTTCCAGGTAACCATAGTTAACAGAAGAAGACAATGATTACAAGTACCATTCCTCTTTTAAAGCGCTTTTAATTCAAACAACATGACAGAGTGCTATCAGCTGCCTTGTCCTCAAATTGGCACCATAAAAACTGAAGCAGCTAAGTTTGTAAAAAAACTCTGTCAGTCTGAGGCCTGTTTCACACTGCTGGCTTTAGTTCTGGCAGGCTGTTGCAGCTTTTGGCCACAACTGCAGTATTTCCTATGCATGAAGACTTCTGAACCACCTTGTATGTCTTTCTATGACGTTTCCAGGGGTCCTACATTCTCTGACACTTTTGCAGTTTGGGGGAGATCAAAACTGGTGGAAAGATAAACTGGCTTAGTTTCCAGCAACAACCAGATTCCATCTTTAATTTGCAAAAAGCTCTCTGAAAATTGAAAGGTGGAATCTCATTGGTTGTTATGTTGCTTAGCCCGTTTTTTTCTTTTCACCAATTTGGATAAATCTCCTGTTTTTGTATGTTACAGAAAATATGGTCTTCTCAAAGAGATGTCTCAAGTTCGGCATACAGGGTTCCATAAGTTATGGTCAGCGATAACGGAATCCATAACAGAATTCTCAGATATCCCGAAACGAGCACTGTACCGCTCGGCTCCCCTGCGCTCACATGGGCGCAGGCAGCCGCTTCCGTCGGGGGAGGAGGACGGAAGCGGCTGCCTGCGCCCATGCGAGTGCAGGGGAGCCGAGCAGTACAGTGCTTGTTTCGAGCATGTTCGCTCATCTCTAATCCCGAACCTTGTACTCCGAACATGAAGTACAAGTTCTCTCATCCCTATTTAAGACATATGGCTTGGCAGATATACACAGCTGTAAGGAGGCAAACGTTTCATACAGAATGTGACAGAAGAAACTCTTTATTGGGGTACAGTAGAGCCCCCCAGACTTCTATGGGAGTCATATAATGGCTCCTGTATATAAGGCCTAAATGTACTTGTTGTTGCTTGGAACTCATCCAGGCATATATCATGTAGGCACAGCAAGAAACTCTCTGCTTTCTCTTCATTAATGGAAACTATTTGAGAAGAATACTCAGGCTACAAGGAGGGAATAATTGCCAGAGACATGGAAAGCACTCCCCTCCTCCTCCTCCCATGTTCCAAAAGGGTTTTCTCTCTCTCTGCTGCTTCCCATACAACCAATTGAATTTTTACCACGTGTCTCAAAAGGCAGAAAAAAAAATCTCCCTCAAACTGGTTTCAGCAAGATAAATGTCTGCAAGTCAGGGAAATATCACACGCATATCTAATCCATCGATATGAAACCTTAAAGCAAAATCTCACAAACTAACACAACCTTGCAGCAAGGCTTTTGTCTTAAAGGGGCCGTCTGGTTTAGAAAACATTCTATTAGTACATTCATGAGAGACCCCCCTCCCGTACAGGACCTGCACCATTTAGTTAGCCCTACTCGGGTGCACACAATGGACAGCACGCCGATTTCACTGGGAACGGTGTATGACCACAGATAAAGATTGGGATGTATAGTCAGTTTTAATAAAATATACCGTAGATGTGATTAGGTGCCTTGTGTGGAACATCCAGTTTTATTTCAGACCTTCATGCCATTTAGCTAGGCTTCGAGGGGCACGTCCCCTTTCTCACACTTGAAGTTGTGAATCCTTTGAAAGAAAGTTGCATGTAGAGCAGAGAAATGCACAGCCGCAATGCCCAGTAAAGGTGCTGGTGAAAACAGCCCCAATATGCAGTTTACCGAAAATCCGTGCGCGACAAGTTCATTAATATCCATGTGGTTTAAAAGTAAATAAAGAAAAAAGGCTGCATTTTCTTCCCCGTTTATCTGCACGCCATCAAAAACACAGCGGACGTGCAGTGTAATTACAGTGAATTGGACAGAGCAGCTGTGACTACACCGCCGTGTATATGGGGAGCAGGGAAAGAGTGAGGAGAATGGAGTCAGACCCCCACCAATCTGATACTGATGACCTATCCAATATCACAAAAATGGACAACCCCTTTAAATCTCTAGTCCAGTGCTGGGTCTGTATATTAATTCAGAAGAAAGGACTGTGGAACGTTTATAAGCCATAAAGTCTGCGGAAGTCAATGGCAGGAGTATACAAATGGAGCAGAAGTGGCAACGCTTACCACATGCTAAACACAAAGCGTGGACCTACCATCATTAGAGCTCAGAAATGTGGATTAGGGGTTGTCTCATATGAGACATTTATGGCATATCGCTACGAGAGCCACACCTATCTCCAGAATGGGCCTCCCAAGGTGAAGGAGAGCACACAACGCAAGCACCGCCACCCTCCATTCACCATTATGGGAGTTCTGAAGATAGCCGAGCGATAGCTTGGTCATTTCCGGCAGTCCTATAGAAATGATTGGTGAGGCGGCCAGACATGTGCGGTACGCTCTCCATTCACAGCTATGAGAAAAGTGTGCTCGCCGAGCTATTTTTGGAACTACCATTGCAGCGAATATGTGACTTTGATGGCACATCCTAACAATATGTGATCAGTCTGAGATAGCACAACCCCTTTAGGAAGCATCTGGTTAGGACTGCCATACTTCACACCAGTCTTAAGAAACTGACCCCATAGTGTATCCTTTGAAATGAGCCAGCTCCGCTATTCCACTACATAAACCATGGGTGCCAGTCACATATGCTGATGCCAATCAATTGAAGGGACACTTTGTAAATAGGAGGTGGCTGCCACATAGCCTTAAACTGGCAATGACACTAGTGCTGGATAAATGCAAGGGCTGAGATCAAAGCCATTTGTGGAATGATATAACATTGTGCAATTCTACATGATTACTACTTGCTAATCAGCACTTCTACACAGTCCTGGTGCCAGGGGAGGACTGGGAACTTAAAGTGGCCCCAATGTTGTAGGTGGATCCAAACTGACAGAAGGTGGGGAAACAAAAGTAGATGGGGCCAATAAATGGTGTCAGGGTCAGTAATACCATAGTGCCTGGAGTTTGTATGTTCTCCCCGTGTTTGTTCCTCCCACACTGCAAACACATACTGATAGGGACTTTAAATTGTGAGACCTATTGGAGACAGTTCATGTCTGTAAAGTGCTCTGGAATATGTTAGCGCTATATAAGTGCATACAATAAATAAATAGTGCAGCACAGAATACCGACAAGATACCTCCCAGGAAGCTGTCCCTCTATGGTGCCACATTCTGTCCTCCTCCAATATGAATATGGAGCAGGAACTTAGGAGGTGATATGTGGGCCTCAGAACCAAGCCAGCCCTACATTCAGCCCCCAGTAGTATGTACCCAGCCGGTGGCAGTGAAGAGAGCTCAGGTAGTCCTATGGGAATCGGCCCATCGGGAAAATAGCTGTAAGGTCTGGTGCCATATATTTCAGGTTATTCTAGGATAGCATTCACATTTGTGCTAATCATTTCCGTTTTTCTGTTCAGTCATCATCATTCATGCCACTAATATGTGACTGCTACGCCAATCACAGGCTAAGGCCAGTCACCTCTGGGGCTAGTTTTGATTGGTTGGGCGGTCACATTTCCGGTGTTGAGAGGGGCCGGACATACTGTAACAAGAGCAGCCAAGGACTGACGAATATCACCTTTTTTTAATATCTTTTTAAGCTACTTGGACCTTTTTTTTACTGGTACTTGCTGGACAACCCCAACATATTCTAAACACTGTCATTGAGTCCATAGAAATGGCAGATGATCACACCGGGCCTAATTTCCACAAAGCACGCAGTTCCTTTCCATTTTACTATTCTGCACTATAGCTGGAGCATAAAGCAGCATGAGGGTTAAAAGGAATTTGGCAGGCATACATGTGTCCTCTATAGAAAAAGTCTGTGACAAGGGAAGATATCGGAGCTGGCTTGAGGATAGAAGAGGAACAAAAGAGGAATTATGCACTTGGCTGGCCCTCCCTGGCCTTTCTTTGATGCCGACAGCTTGTGGTGCAGAGCCAAAGAACAAACTTCATGGATAGGGCACATTATGGTGTACAGCACACGGACAAGGAGCGGAGGCGTCAGCAGTATGGCTGCTTCTAAATCGAAGCCTTACATGTGTACTCAGGGCTCCACAGAAATGGAGGTTTTCTGTGCTTACTTAATGTACTCAAGCATGGCCCATCAGCAGGTCCACCTCAGTACTCAGACCTACCTGCCCAGTATGTTAGTGGGGCAACTCCTGCCATGTCTAAAGGAACATTCAATTCCATAGATTTAGCAACAGATATGTATGTAGGTCTCTAAGCATAAATACCAGAACCCTCACTGGATGGGAGCGTCATGCCCAGATTAAGAAGCAAGTGGGTAGAAAATCCCTCTCAGGATGCAGCGTAATCAGTGCAGATGGTTACGAGGATTCTGCACCATGAATACAGTGAATACAAAAGTATGAGAGCTCATTCACATGTAGCAGACATGCTGTGTGCGGAATGCCCTCCATGCCATGTACTGCTGGTCACCGGGAATGGAAGCAGTATATGGCTATGGGGAGAGGAGGGTACACCACTGCCAGCCATCGGCCATTATCTTCCACACAAAGGATCGACAGGTGAAATTCCAACAAGAACATTGCTTCATTATTTATCGAGGCCTCATATATACTGGACATTCATATAATGTCTGTTTTTTTGCGGAGCCGCGGACTGGAAGTGCGGATGCGGACGGCACACTGTGTGCCGTCCGCATCTTTTGCGGCCCCATTGAAAATGAATAGGTCCGCACCCGTTCAGCAAAATTGCAGAACAGATGCGGACCCATTTTCCGGACGTGTGAATGGACCCTAAGGAGAATTAATGATAGAATAAGGCAGAAAAGTTTCTTGCATGAACTAGAATATAAAGAGCACAAGAAGGAACTGCTAAATTAGGAGCCAGTTTTCTGAAAATGGAAACAATCTTCTATAGTCATGGCCTACTTGAAAGGTGTGAAGTTAGAAAATGTCTAATCTCTGTAATTAATGGGGAGTTTTTGCACTATAGTTTTTCAGAAAACAATGACAATGTTGGAGATTTATCAAAACTGGTGTAAATGAAATCTAGCTTAGTTGCCCATGGCAACCAATCAGATTCTACCTTACATTTTTCACAGCTCCTTAGAAAAATGAAAGGTAGAATCTGCCACGGGCACCTAAGCCAGTTTTCCTTTACATCAGTTTTGATAAATCTCCCCCAGAATATCTCAGCACTATATAAGAAAGGCTTGAGGATTATGGATGTGGAAAGCTCTCCAGTTAACGTGTACCTCCAGGTATATATACACCAGTACACTGCAGCAGTATGCACAATAATGGTATAGCAGATTCTATTGTGTGAGCTCCAGGCTGCTTGTATCCATGCCGTACGCCCTGTCCTCTAGACTCCAGAAGAGTTTCCTAATGCACATGAGCAGCGCGCAGTGCAAATCCCGACCAGCCCGTGATGTTATATAGAAACAAAGTCTGCTTATATTGTGCATACTCCTACTTACTAATCATTTTCTTACAAAGGGGTTTAAACAGCCAACAGTACAAATAAATAAATCAATCACCTGACTGCTGTCCTGTTATTTGATTGGAACCTCAGGATTGCGGAAGTTTTTGTTTTGTTTTTAACTTTGGGCACAGATTCTGAGGAATGGGTAGGTCGCTTCCTATGCCAGACAACATTTTTAAGCAAAACAAAATTCATGTTTGGTGACCACATTTACTGGGCAATCATCCCTCTTTGGTGACCACATAAAACCCAGCACTGTCAAATAAGTGCAAAAGTAACCTACCTGATGAGCTGGATTGGTCTATCCTAGATGTAGTGGGAGTCGCAGGCAGAGGCCGCTGCCCACGTGGACGATGGGCTGGCAATGACATACGTACAGGTCCGATAAATTCAACATAAGTTCCTGGAAAGTCTCCCTTCTGCTTGGTTCTTTCATTGACTCCCAAAATCCAACCAATACGATGTGGGTCCAGCTCATCTCCATCTTTACACCCCAATGCTAACAAAGATGCTCGACTGACCGTTAGGACATCTCCAGGCAAAAGGTCTATGTCTTCCTCTCGTTCTCTTTCATATGGATACAGAGCTCGATACTGGAACCCTTCGGTTGACATTGGTACAGGAAGTTTCCTGTGATGACTTCCAACTGTCCTACAAGTCGCAGATGCTCAATAATGTCCTTAGTGCATTACAACACCAAAGCAATATTGGGGGATAGAACTTACACTACAGAGGGGTCTTCCATGAACATTGTTCTACAGAGAGGACACAGAGAACCCTCTTCTGAAGTGAAGTTCACATTCAGCTACTAAAAAGTCCACAGAGAACATAGAAGGCAGTGTGACCAAGACCACGATATCACTAGCTGCCTCTTATTCTGAGCTTGAACCCTCTATTCAGCCAGATGATAGAGCACAGGAAAAGTGCGACAAACATAATCCAGGATTTTTCAGGGACCATGCGGCAAATGGAAGAAGAACAACAAATTGGAGGAGCTGAGGAAGGAATGTTCTTATGGTTGCCGGTACTTCCTTGATCAATGCTCAACGTGTTGAAGGTTGCAAATCTGAAAGACAAGGAAGTAGCCTTGTTGAGAAAATGCTCAGTAATCGCTTAAGAGCGTGAAATATTTTTTATTCAGATACAATAGTGGTTTATGCTACTTTTTTGGGTGTTAGTAGGCTTGAGGTACATGTATAACTGGTATAAAGTGGATAATATATAGAGAACATAGAGCAGGATGGAGTACAATGAATGAAAAGGTACATGTACAAGGATACAGTTTGTAGGTCACATCTGCTAGCTGAAAATTCCTACTCCTGCCTCTGGAGAAAAAGAAACTGAGAATTTACAGCAATTTAGCTCTCAATGAAATCCACTCCCGACTGTGGTCTGACAGGAAAGGCCTTAACACTTTACAGGCACTGCACAGAAGAATTCCTGTACTATGCACTGGAATAGGGTTTTTTTGTTAAAATAATAAAACCTGAGCTGAAGGAAAAGCCAAAGTTAGATTCTGACAAACGACAATACAGTAGACTTCATAGGAATAAACTACACCGGCAGTAATATGACTTTGCACCTCAAACACTGGTCACAGGGTCTACTTAAAGGGGTATCCCCTTTTTCACCCATGCAGCCCCTCTGATATAAGCATTGCAGCATTTCATGAGGTTTTCTCTTGCCCTGCAATGTATTGTGCAGGGCACAAGTTTTTTCGTTTATATTTTTACATATAGGCGGAGGCTTCTGACGCTGTGTGACGTCAGGAGGACAGTGCAGCGCAGTGATGGCACTGTGGGGGAAGGGGGAGAGCTGATGGAGCCTTCATCGCACACCAGCTCCCTGAAACAGCTGATCGGCGGGGATGTCGGGACATGGACCCCTGCTTATGTGATAATGATGACCTATTCATTAGCAGTTCCCGGACAGCCCTTTTAACTTAAGTCTGTAGGTGCAAACATTGTGAGAACTTATAAACTGAATGTAGATGTTGCCTCATATCAGCTTCAAACACAAGACCCCAGTGCTAACCACTGAGACATCATGCTGCCTTCTGCTTTATAAACCAAGAAGACATCTGAAAGAAATGTGAAGGCTCGGGGGAATTATCCGATTGTATAAAGCACAAAGTGGAGCTTGTGTGAGAATTCAAACAAATGGAGGCCTCTGCCAACACTGCGCCAAAACGGTTAATGTTACTGGAATTATTTATTTCACCCTATGAACTGACAAGTCTTTCAAGTCCAATGTTCCCATGGAACACAGCTCTCTGTTTCTTGACAGATGTGACCTATGGCCCAACTGTTTTACAAAAGGTGTCACATGGCCACAAAAACAGAGCTGATCGGGATGTCTTACTAATTTATAGCAGGGGCTGGCACATTCACTAAATACCTTTCTGCCAGGATGGAGTGTGGTAAGTGGTCAACCACATCCTACGCATGACCTACTTCTGATGGGATACGACAAAATGAATGGCACACAGATAACTACACGAGAGGAAAGTGGATCTGAAGGAACAGATCAAGGATGCTGTAGAGACATCCATTGTGTGGAAGAAGCTGGTGGGGGAGGGTCCCAGCATAATACATTCCAGATGTCTGTGCTCCGAGACACTAAATGACCACATCCATTTCACCTCTACAAGGCCTGGAGCAAAAATAAGACTGTCCACTTGCCTATTCATTAGACTAGGGCATCTCTCAAGCCGCTGTCTATGAGGCTACTGGAACCACCTTCACTTTACGGTAATAGCTGTAATGCACTAATCCTTTGTCAAAATGGCCATCTAAACACTCAGAAATACCTATTTAAAGGGGTTGTCCAGGTTCAGAGCTGAACCCGAACATACCTTTCAATTCACCCAGGCAGCGCGCCTGAACAGGGCATCGGAGCATCCTATGCTCCGATGCCCTCCTTTGCCCTGCGCTAATTAGCGCAGGGCAAAGGAATTTAGCCCGGTTCCGGTGATGTACCGGGCTCTGCCAGGCGGAGACTTCCGCCCGGCAGTGAGCCCGGTGACGTCATCGGCGCTGATGGCCCATTCAAACGGCTAGGGCAGCGCTAAAGCCCGCCCATTACGGCCGGTGACGTCACCGAACTCACTGCCGGGCGGAAGCCTCCGCCCGGCAGTGAATGTTTACAAACAAAAGAGCCCTTGCCCTGCGCGATCCAGCGCAGGGCAAGGGAGGGCATCGGAGCACGAGATGCTCCGATGCCCTGTTCAGGAGGGCTGCCGGAGTGAGAACCTGGGTATGTCAGCTCTGGACCCGGACAACCCCTTTAAAGGGGGGATGGGTGTGTATCGAGAGTTGTATCCTTAAAAATATAACTAGCTGTGCTGTCAACAGCATTGTCTATCCAGTGCCATCCACACAATCCTTACCCACCAGAGAGAACTGTGCTTTATCCTATAGTGTGCAGGCATGGCCACCACTGATGGATTACAGGCTGGTCGTAACCATGGAAACAAGCAGTGTACATAATGTGATGGAAAAATGAATCCAGACAATATGGAGAATCCCTATACATTAGTGTCTTGTATGAACTTTCTCTACATGATACATGCCACTTGCTGAAGTGAGAAAATCCCTTTAATTCTGTATGATCCCTGAGGAAGGGGCTGGTACAGTCCCAAAATGGGTTGCTATTCTACACAAATAAATGAATATACCAAGATAACGCAGTTTCTTCACCAAGCAGCGCCAGCGAAAAGACTCCTTTTTCCTTGGTTTCTTTTGATCCTCGTCAACCAGATTATTGTCTGGTGAGACAGCAGCTTCAAGGACCCGGATTTGGCACTTCAGGTTGCTGTGCGCCTATCACAACGTTCCAAAGTGAGTGGTGTTCATACCCCTTCATCTTTTGGTTATCCTAGGTGTTGCTCTATGCACTTTCTGGGTACTTTTTCAGATATTTAGAAGACTACTTCTGTATAGGTTCTTCTTCTGGGTCACGCCGATCAAACACTAACCAAACACTGAACGTTTGGAAGTGGCGTTACACTATTTTTTTCTCCTAGCTGGTCACCTCGCACCACCTTTATCCAAGAACAAAGGAAAGAAAGCACAGATTCACAGACAGAAATCTATGGCAAGTTTACCATATAGTATTTAAAGTCCTGATTCCTGCACAATCACTGCACATGTACTGGATGTCTGGCTGATGTATTGTATAGATTGCAGAGATTAGCAGAAAATGATAAGTGACAGGTTGGTTGCACCAGCTCCAGCCTAGCAATCTTTGTATAGAAGGGAGATGCACTCATACATTAGCTCACATTCCAGACTAATACACCCACAGATGACCTACTTCACAAGACATGCTGAACGCCGATACAGGATTTATTATACCTACAGAAATGCTGCAGCATGCCCTTGTAATACAGCACAGACAAGCAGATGATGTTCTGTAACCTCACATATGCTTATACAAAGTACAGTATATAGCCCACCGAATAAGGGCAACTCCTCTCCATACGCCCTATTAGGCCCTCACTCGAGCTGCCTTCAGTGGACTAGAATGGAAAGCCACGCTGTACGAGCCATCCCTGTATTATAGTGAAGGTCAATTATCACAATGACCGCCATTCAATACTTAAAGGGAGGGATCATAATCTCCATGTGTCTAATCTTTCTCTATTGTGTTTCCCTTCCATCCACATCAATAACCAGGCTGGCAACCTCTGATCATGCCTGTATCTTCAACATTCACAGATGTCTAAAATGTGACTGGAAATACAGGAGTCATATAAAACATTATGTTAAGTGGACAACTATAAGGAAATGTAGAAGATGACCGCCAACTCAATTGCACAAATCTGTGGGTTAAACAGAAGTATTACACATATCACAGATGGTGAGGACTGGTTACCCATTGCAAAAAACACATATCACTAAGGGGTGAAACTATAACTTAACTTCTATGTGATCACTAAACCCACATATCTGGAAATTTGATATTGATGACCTATCCTCAATATGAGATCGGCAGGGATCTGACTCCCTGTTTGGAGAGTTTGTAGTACTCCATGAGCACTTAGACCTCTTCCTAGACGTCAATGTGCATCAGTCACATGACCTAGGCACAGCTCAGTCCCATTCAAGTGAATGTGCCTCTTCATAGAGCTGATTGGCAGGGGTTCCTGGTGTTGGAACCCTCACCGATCTGATCTTGATGACAATCCTGAGTATAAGTCATCAATGTCAAATTCCTGGATAACCCCTTCAATATGTCAAGTGAAAAAAAACAAACACATATGGTAAAATACACAGACAGAACTGTGGTGCAGGTAACATAGTACTGAGCATGAAAAGGCTAATAAGCCCTCCTCTAGTACCCTGATGTAGGATCGAGTGCCCTGAAAGTAAAGCCCCATGCTGGAACCTTCTATGATACCAAGGTCTAAAGCCTGATCCCAAGGACCGGTGGGGGAGCTAAATCCGCCCAGAAAGACAGCATAGGTCACACACATTGCCATACCATCAACCAACGCCCAGCTCAAGGCAAAAGATCAAGTCTGCCATCATGCAGCGTCAGTACGGGGGTGTACCTCCAAAACTCACAAACAAAAAAGGGGGATAAGGACAGAGTCCATAAGGTCAATAACCCAGTAATCCAATAGATAACAAAAGCAGCAAGCGTAATCTGCTATCCAATACGACTAGTATACCAATTGATGGTGGACAGAATCCAAAGCTGGTAAGGTCCCAAATGTCCTCAAATCTGTGCAGCCATTAGCTACCACAGGTGGACAAAGTTGAGGCCACTCAACCCAGCCTGAGGGTACAGGCAGACACTGTGGTGTCCGTGTGCGGGTGAACTTAATTAATTTAACACAACATTTTGAAGGCAATATCTCAGTTTTACTCACAGTATGCAGTGGCTATTAGCAGGGCTTACACCTGCCTGTACCCAGGTGGACCCTCAATGTCCTCACTTTCTTATTACTAGCACGTTTTAGGGGGATTTCCTTACATCCATTTGCTTCAATAGAGCTGTAAAGCACATGACAAGTAATATTGGATAAACTTGCCAAGTACAGTGACAAAATGACACCTGAATGCCTATTGCTCTTCTACATGACTTCTGTGAAGTCTACACCAGGAGGCAGAGTATACTTCATATACAGGACACATGGGTCATACTAATAAATGCCCAATTTACAGAACACTAGATGAGGAAGATCTTGGGGAAGGAATCTCAGAGGAAGAGTTAACACTTCTCAAGCCCATGCGGCTCGCAGCCTATCTGATGGATCTGAACATGCAGAGATCCTATCAAGTGATGAAGATGGGCTCTCACATCACAACACAGAAAGAAGTGTCTAATGACATGTGTCCAGTCATATCACTACGCCAAGTTGTCTTTTGTAGGCCTGGCACATTGATTACAGCATGTTCTGTGGTTGGCACCTGTCTCTTGGACACAAATGCAATGTATGTAACATCTTCAGATATTGATTCCTTATTAAAGGGGTTTTCTGACATTAGCAAAAAGTGGGATGCAGGCAGGGGGATGATGGTTACATGGCTGCAGGGCTGACGACATGTGAAAAACACGTGACTGCTGCAACCAATCACTGACATAACACCAGTGGCACAGACCTGTAAACTAGAACTGCCAGGGAGGACCAGAACGGCAGCGGTGGAGCAGTGGGCGATTCAACATGCAAGTTACGTATATCTTGTTATTTGGCATCATCCCTTGCCTGTGCCCCAATTTTTGCTGATATTGGACAACAATTTTAATGAAAAGATTCTTCCATTTGCATCATTGATATAAAAGAGAATGCAAAAGACTAAGTTAGGCAGTACCTCCTAAAAAGGTGACAAACAGGGAGGATATGATGTTCCTTGAGAATCAAAAGAAAAGCAAGGCTACATTCACACAACTGTGCATATTTTATGCTCCACAAAATAAGGTGTGACGTCCATGTTGCATCTGTTTTTTGCAGACCTTTCAATGGGTCAATGAACTGCATTTTGCGGCCGAGTATAGGACATGATCTATCTTTTGCAAAACAGACATACGGATGTGGAAAGCACAGGGGTCATCCCCAGCTGCCCCTTCTACATTACAGCCAACCATGGAGAACAGGAATACAACTAGAGGACCATTCATTCACAATCATACACACAACCATGGTAACCACATAACCTAACCACCTGATCCACAAATCTCACCAAAGGTCTCATTCTTTCTGCGGATGAGAATAGCCATTTCCATCAATGGGAGTGAGAATGCACATGAAAGCTATTCGATTTTCAAGGATCCATTTTTGCAGATGAAAAATCAGATATGGCAGTGTACATGAGACACTGTCATCTTGAGAAACCGGTCATAGCTATCAGGCCAGGAGTGGCAGCGTCTCTTTATTGCAGAGGTCATCACTCCGCTGCTCAGTAAAGGCTGGTTTGTATATGACCCATTCTCTGGTTTTGTTTTCCTTCTGGTGCTCTACAAAAATGCTAGAGGAAAACCGATGCCATAGTTTTGTGTCCGGTCATCAGCTGGGACGATGGACATCTCTCTGAGCTGCACAGACAACCAGTCAAGGGTTAGCATATCCAAGCTATCCTCCATCACTGTGATGGAAACCCCTTCAGGGTATGTCCACATGGGACATGATTGGCGGCGTTGTAATGCGTGAAATCTGTAGTATTAATTGACATGCTGAGGATTTAAAAAGTCATCACAGTTCAATTAATGATGTGGCTCTTTTTCACACAGGATAGGTCATCAGTATTAAAATCCTGGAAAATCCCATTAAGTTTGAGGAAATTCAGCAGTGTTTGAGGTCAGCATAGTTCCTCACAGCTTATAGTTGGCACCCAAGTAAGGGGCGGCATCATTTTCAAAGTTCTGTAAACTGCTAAGTTACAAACGGGAACAATGAGCAGATGCAGCAGAAGACATGAGCACTATGCTTTGCCCTCCACTGGGAACGCAGTATCAGGTTTCATATATGAAGGGAGACAATGCACAGGGACAGCTGTGAGGTGGCTGTGACAAGGAGCCCCTTATGGCAGTTATTAAATAAACGCCTGCTACGCCTCCCCCTTCATCAGTAATGGATAATGTAGGACGAGCACTCCACTGCCAATGCGGGAGATGTAGCCGACACACACCTCGTTTCCAGGCTGAACACAGTGTGTGAATCAGGCCTAACAAATATGTCTAAAAATTAAAAAGTAGACAAGTCTTTGACTCATTTATCAAAAAGAAACAAAACAGGTACACTGTTCAGACATTTGGTGAATAAAGACGTGGTCTGGGAATTAGGAATGTTTTCCAGGCTCCTGATATGTATCACTATCGGATCGGTGAGGGTCTGACACCCTGCACCCCACCTGCTCCAGGACTAGTGAATGTGAGGTGAGCAACAGGAACCCGGTACGGTCCCTACACTCTGAATGGCGCTGTGTTTCCTGCTCCATTCAAGAGCTAGTTGCAGCAATGAACAGCTGATTGTGGGGGTGTGGAGTGTCGGCCCCCAGTGACCGGATACTGTGGCTGGTGTACTCCTCTGAGCACCATAGCTCCTTCAAACCAGTGGGATGCCGGGAGTTGAACCCCCACATATATATCAGTGATTGACAGCTTCCCTCTACCACTGTGCAGATAGCTGTCAATCACTGATAGGACCGCCTCCATGAATGAGCAGGAGCTTAAAGGGGTTCTCCGGGAATTAAGAAAATAAAAATACATAAATATTACTTTATTATAAACAAATTCCCAAATATCTTTCATTAGTTATAATGGCTCGTTTTTGTCTGGGGAGCAATCATTAGGAGAAACAAAATGGCCGCCATCCTATCAGTACACACAGAACCTGTCCTAATCACACAGGAGGACAAGTTACTTCACAGCACTGAGGTAAAGAGCTGACTTATCCTCCTCTACTCGTCAGGGATTATGATCCTGAATACAGTTTAATATGATACTTAGCTGAATCTCTGTAGGAATGGAGTTCATGAGGAGACATGAAGTACAGAGAGGATGGACAGGACAGACTGTGGTAATGGAGACTGCATACAAGTGCTGCTGCTCATTACCACATCTCCTCATGAACTCCATTCCTACAGAGATTCATCTGAAGATCTTATCAGTATTCAGGATCATAATCCCTGACAAGCAGAGCAGAGAGGAGGATGAGGCAGCTCTTTACCTCAGTGTTATGAAGTAACTTGTCCTCCTGTGTGATTAGGACAGGTTTTGTGTGCACTAATAGGACAGCAGCCATTTTGTTTCTCCTAATGATTGTTCCCTAGACAAAACAAGCCATTATAACTAATGAAAGGTATTTGGGAATATATTTATAATAAAGTAATATTTAAAGAGGACCTTTCACGGATTTGAATTACTGTAGATAAATACCTCTTGTCCCGGGGTACCCCCTGCTGATGCTGCCACTCTGCCTAGTTTTTTAAAATACAGCTCCTACTCCCCGCTGTGCCCGCCTGTAGTTTTCGCGCATCGGTACAGGGAGGAGGAGACGCCGGCATTTCTCAATGGGCGTCTCCTTCTCCCTGGCTGTGCCGCGATCCAATCACAGCGGAGAGCGTCACAGCCAGGGAGAAGTTGAGGTTTTTTTTTCTCCCTGGCTGTGACGCTCTCCGCTGTGATTGGATCGCGGCACAGCCAGGGAGAAGGAGACGCCCATTGAGAAATGCCGGCATCTCCTCCTCCCTGTACCGATGCTCAGTATTTACATACTGAGCGCGAAAACTACAGGCGGGCACAGCGGGGAGTAGGAGCTGTATTTTAAAAAACTAGGCAGAGTGGCAGCATCAGCAGGGGGTACCCCGGGACAAGAGGTATTTATCTACAGTAATTCAAAACCGTGAAAGGTCCTCTTTAAGTATTTTCATTTTCTTAATTCCCGGAGAACCTCTTTAAATGAATAAATTACAAGTTCTACTGAATCTTTTCACACAACACCATCGATTCAGCTTCTCCTGTTCAATAACATACTGCCTGTAGTCTGCACTGCATTTTCATTGGGACAGGTTCCTTTAGGGTCCATTCACACATCTGTGTGTCATTGTGGATCCGCAAAACACGGACACCAGCCATGTACGTTCCGCATTTTGCAGACCGCACATGGCCGGCTCTATAATGCCTTTTCTTGTTCGTGGATTCGGACAAGAATAGGACTATTTTTTTGCGAAAATGAATGGGTCCGAATTGCGGAAAGGATGCGGACACATTCTGCGGATGTGTGAATGGAGCCTTAACCCTTTTAGCCTTACAGGGTTTTTTTTCATTTGCCTTTTCGGGGCCATAACATTTTTATTTTGCTGTTCACATAGCTGTAAGAGGGCTTCTTTTTTGCAGGTTAAATTGCACTTCTAATTTCAACATTTAAAGGGGTTGTCCCACGAAAAATATTCTATAGTTTTCAAACCAGCAGCTGGATCCGAATACTTTTGTAATTGCATGTAATTAAAACAAAAAGTATAGCTACCGAGTTATTCAGTTAGGGCTTGTTCACACGTCAGTTATTTGATCAGTTATTTCCATCAGTTATTGTGAGCCAAAGCCAGGTGCGGGTCAAAAACACAGAACAGGTGCAGATCTTTTCATTATACCTGATCTCTGTGGAAGCTCCACTCCTGGTTTTGGCTCATAATAACTGATGTGTGAACAAGCCCTAAAATGTATCTTTATAGTGCCACTTAATTTCTCCTTACTTTGTCCTGCTGACTTAGAAGGCCACACATGCTCACACGCCTCTGAGCATTCTGAGCACTGCTCTGTAACACCTCCTGTGCTCTGCACACGCCCCCTCCCATTGACTGACAGGACTAGACAGCAGGCTGAGGGCAGAGCTGTGTGCTAGCATGTAAATATCACATACACTGTAGCTGCCCCACCCTGAGATCTGCTCAGAAAGCTAATACATATCACTGCTTTATTCACAGTCAGAATATATGATTATACAGACACCAGTAATGTATGTTAGCTCATAAGTATGAAAACACCACCATGAGGTCATGCTATAGCTTAGTGGTATAATGGTCTGCCTTGCATCTAGAAATCCTAGGTTCAAATCCTAGAAGAGGTATATGTTTTCTTTCTGTTATTCTTTTTTGTTCAAAACCATATTATTTATATAATAAATAATCTATAATAAGGTCTTACTATATTGAGAAAAGTGTTTTGTTTTGTTTTTGCTAAAACCTATTACTGGTTTATTCACAGACACAATATATGATTATAAAGAAACCAGTAATACTTATTAGCTTTCTAAATATAATAATGGGATAAATGTGGAAGAAAAATATTTTCTGAAGAATAAAATTTGATATTTATCCCAAGATTCAAACCTGGGATCTTTACATACAAAACCAACCACTTAACCACCAAGCTATAGCATTACCACATAAATCTGCTTGTCTTTTCGAGGCTTATAAGATAACATACATTACTGGTGTCTGTATAATCATATATTCTGACTGTGAATAAAGCAGTGATATATATATTAGCTTTCTGAGCAGATCTCAGTGTGGTGAAGCTGTAGTGTATGTGATATTTACTTCCTAGCACACAGCTCCTGGACAAAGCTCTTCCCTCAGCCTGCTGTCTAGTCCTGTCACTCAATGGGAGGGGGGCGTGTGCAGAGCACAGGGGGTGTTACAGAGCAGTGCTCAGAATATTCAGCCCCGCCTCTGAGTGCTCCCATTGCTAATTTGCATATGGATAAAAACACTGATGATATTTCTGCAGCTATTTATCATACAGACAAAAAAAAATAGTTTTAATCAGCATGATGAGCCCTACCAGCAAGTATGCCGGGTTTAATAGGGTTGATCCTGGTGACAGAGCCTCTTTAAATTAAGTCATAAATCTGGGATTGGTTATGGGGGGGTTATGATGATTGAGAGGTTGCTGTTATAATTATTGCGCATTAGGCTCTTTATGGATATGGTTCTATAGATGAAACTAAGTCTTTTTATATTGCTGCTGGAAAATGCATATAACTGTGTGCCGAAGCAAATCTTGTTGTATAATTACAATGACAATAAGGTCTTAACTTATCAGAGTGGCATATTTGCATTGATATAACTAATGGTATGCTTTACTCCAGATATGGTGTTTTCATCACGTTTTAAATTAGTGGGATAACTGCTTTCTGTGATCCTATTTTGTCTCAGTATAAAGAAACCTTCACCAGACATGTCCACCCTCCTCCTTACTGTCCTGTGTTGGGCAGCAGGAGCATCCCCTCTGTCCTGTCTAGAACAGGGCTGTGGAGTCAGTAAGCCAAAGCCCTGACTCCGACTCCCTCATACATGGAGCATGTTTAAGTGATAACTTTAAACAAAATTGCATAAAATCAATAGTACAGATATGTCATGACAAAAACAGTTTGTAATCTATCAGGCTTCTCTGGGTACAGCTCACTAAGGGCCTGATAAGAGGCGTAGCTAAAGGGTCAGCACATGGGGGGGGGGGGGCGAAACATACTTGAGTGGGCCCCCCACTTAGTGGCTTCCCAAACGCACGTTTCCAACTTCACAGGCACATACTACTAGTTGTGGTTATAATATTGTATTAGCAAGATGACTATATAAACTGCTAGATCATCTATGCTGTTAAGTACAGTACAATAGACTTTCTACATACCCTACTCTAAATACTCTACCACATAATGCAGTAAAATATAGGATTAATAGGAGTAAAAAAGGGGACTCCTATGTTAAAGGAAACCTGTCCCCAGCTTTTACATCACTAAACTAACAGTCCCTTGCCCCCGTCAGACCTCAGATCAGCGTATTGTGCCCCCATCAGACCTCAGATCAGCAGAATGTACCCCCATCAGACCTCAGATCAGCAGAATGTGCCCCCATCAGACCTCAGATCAGCGTATTGTGCCCCCATCAGACCTCAGATCAGCGTATTGTGCCCCCATCAGACCTCAGATCAGCAGAATGTGCCCCCATCAGACCTCAGATCAGCAGAATGTGCCCCCATCAGACCTCAGATCAGCGTATTGTGCCCCCATCAGACCTCAGATCAGCAGAATGTGCCCCCATCAGACCTCAGATCAGCAGAATGTGCCCCCATCAGACCTCAGATCAGCAGAATGTGCCCTCATCAGACCTCAGATCAGCGTATTGCGCCCCCATCAGACCTCAGATCAGCAGAATGTACCCCCATCTGACCTCAGATCAGCAGAATGTACCCCCATCTGACCTCAGATCAACAGAATGTGCCCCCATCAGACTCCATAATGGAAGCGCTCACTTGTATTCGCCTGATTGTACTAAGGCCCCCCCCCCCAGAGGTATTGGCCCGGAGCATCGCCTCCCCTGCCCAACCCCCCCCCGCAAACAATCAGCGTTCCCCTTTCATTTCTCCAGAGCACTATATGAAATGAAAGGGGAGCTCTGATTGGTTGCTATGGGCAACAAAGAAACTTCTACATCTAGACAGTTTTCATACATAAGGCCCTAGGTGTTTTACATCAGCAGATAGAAGCCATGAGAGCAGCTAACCTCTCCAAACATGAGCTCAGAGGAAACATAAAGCATCAGAGAGAACATGCACTGGACATAAAGGGCAGCACAGTCATCTCAACTAAAAGCCTAAATCCTTAGATCAGGAACAGAACAGACATTTATAGGACATTTCATCATTTTCACAAATTCTTATAAAAATATATTCAACACTGAACTAAATGTACTAATTCATTATATATTTTAGGTCCATTTTATACCGACTCCACCTCCACAGCCCTGGTCTAGAATACAATTATAGACAGGACAGAATAATAGAAAATGAAAATACTTAAATATTACTTTATTATAAATATATTCCCAAATACTTTTCATTACCTATAATGGCTCATTTTGACTAGGGAGCAATCATCCGGAGAAAAAAATAGCCGCTGTCCTTTTAGTTCACACAAAACCTGTCCTAATCACACATGAGGACAAGTTACTTCACAACACTGAGGTAAAGAGCTGCCTTATCCTCCTCTCTGTTCTGCTTGTCAGGGATTATGATCCTGAATACAGGTGATAAGAACTTTAGCCGAATCTATGGGGAATTTAGTACAGAGAGGATGGACAGGACAGAATGTGGCTGTGGTAATGGAGTCTGCATACAAGTTCTGCTGCTCATTAGCCACACTCCACAATCCTCTGATGTCTCCTCATCATCTCCATTTCCCTAGAAATTCACCTGTATTCAGGATCATAATCCCTGACAAGTAGAGCAGAGAGGAGGATGAGGCAGCTCTTCAGCTCAGTGTTCTGATGGAACTTCTCTTCCTGTATGATTAGGACAGGTTTTGTGTGTACTGATAGGATGGTGGTCATTTTATTTCTCTTAATGATTGCTTCCTAGACAAAACAAGCCATTAGAACTCATGAAAGGTATCTGGGAATATATTTATCATATAGTAATATTGAAATATTTAAATTTTTGTAGTTGTAGTTTTACAACAGCTGGAACGCAGCAGGCTGGACATCCCTGACATAAAGGGTTAACAAAGTTTCTAAAATCAGTTTTGAATAATTTGAGGGGTCATTTATGGGTGGTTTCTATTATTTAAGCCCCACAAAAAACTGCTCCCAAAAAAAAGTCAGTTTTTTGAAATTTTCTTGAAAATTTCAAAAATTGCTTCTAAAATTCTAAGGCCCCTTTCACACGACCGTATGCCCTCTGAGCGGCCCATATGTCCCAGAGCAGCATCGATCATGCGCACGGGAGCGCACAGCATCATCGATTACAATGATGCTGTGCACATTGGGCCGCCCACGGGACTACTATCCTGTACTCATATAATTTTATAAGTGTGGGACAATAGCCCCGCGGGCAGCCTGGCATGCACAGCATCATTATAATCAATGATGCTGTGCGCTCCCGTGCGCACGATCGATGCCGCTCCGGGACATATGGCCTGCTCATGGACCGTATGTCTCGGAGGGCATACGGTCGTGTGAAAGGGCCCTAAGCCTTTTATAAAACGTGAATGGTGAATGTTAACCCCTTAACCCATAGCGCCATATATATACGGCGTTACGAGTCTGCATGTGTATTGGGCAGGCCTCTGCAGCGGGCTCGCTCCATACACGGTGGGTGCTGGCTGTATCATACAGCCGGCACCTGCCCGCACTCACAGGAAGCACCGATCATGCCGCCCCTGTCATTTAACCCCTCAGGTGCCACGATCAACGCTGATCGCGGCACCTGTGAGTGAAGGCAGAGGGATGCGGCTCCCTCTTCCTTCCGATTGGAGCCCCAGCAGTGAAATGCTGATGCGCTCCAGGCCTGCCATCCATACTGAGCTATGCAAGAGACATTAGGGTGAATAGGAAAGGGGATCCCATGTACTAGGCCCCCTAAGGGGGCTAATCGTTATTAAAAAAAAGTGAAAAAAAAAGTTTATAAAAAAATTAAAAAAAAGCACCAATAAAACTATGGTTTGTTATGCAAAAAAACAAGCCCTCATACAGCTCTGTAGACCGGAATATAAAAAAAAGTTATGGTTGTCAGAATATGGTGATGCAAAGAATATTTTGATTTTTCCAAAGGGTTTTTTTTTTTTTAAGCAGCAAATCAAAACAAAAACTATTCAAGTTTGGTATCGCTGCATTCGTATTTAGTCGCAGATTAAGGACATCAGGTCATTTTTAGTACATTGTGAACGCTGTGATGCCAAAACCCCAAAAACCTTGCTGGAATTCTGTTTTCTTTTCAGTTTTGCCACACACAGAATTTTTTTCCCGTTTTATAAAACAAGACAGGGTAAATTAAATGGTGGCATTAAAAAATGCATCTGGTCCTGCGAACAATAAGCCCTCATAACTATGTGAATGGAAAAATAAAAAAGTTATGCCTATTGGAACGTGGGAGAAGAAAAATGCAAAATGTAAAAATGGAAATGGGCCTGGTCTTTAAGGGGTTAATAACTATTTTATGTGGCATCACTGTCTGTCTTAAAAGTAGAGAAATTCAAATTTAGAAAATAGTGAAATTTTCTGTAAGTGGATGTTGACCCAAATTTACCACTGACATGAGGTACGATGTAGCGGAAGAAATTAAAACAGCACAGCTCCACATGTAATAGTGAGGTGCCACTAGCAGGGTTCTTCAACCACTAGTAACAAAAATCCAGGGCACACTGAAATATTATATATGGATTCATTTTGGATGAAAATCTCATTTATAAGAGGAAATAAAAAAGACTATCGACTTCATGTATCATTTCTGAGTGTGCCTGGATTTCTGTTACTAATGAAGTACATTATGTCACCAGAAAACATTCTCAGAATCAGTAGGATAAGTAAAAGCGTTCCAGAGTTATTGCCACAAAGTGACACAGGTCTGATTGGAAAATTAGGTCTAGTCAGGAAGCTGCATTCATGCAAAACAGAAAAAAATATATATATATATATATATATATATATATATATATATATACACACATATATATACACACATACACAAAAATTCAAATCCTTGTATAAGCCAAATTTTCATTTTTACTCTGCACTCTCTGTTACAAATCCAGGCGGTCCTCTTTCATGCGCCTTTTAATACATTTGACTCAAACCACTCCCACTATCTGAACATCGGCACATGAAACACCAATCTTCAAAACTGTGGACCTACACGTTGTGCCAATTGTAACACCAACGAGGAAAAACCTGCACAGTGGTCCCAGGAACCCACAAAGAAACCTTCTGCCAAATGTGACTGGGAAGATATAAATCCCTATTCACACAAGTAACATACAGACAAGGAAAGGAAATATAGGGAGTGAAACACGCACGTTCCCGATCACTGCCCCAAATAAACAGGCCGCCAATCACCTGGCAAACGTTTATTGTGTGATGGCGTCCCTTGCGCAGCCGCAAAAATGGTCACTGATGTGCTTAACGTTCACGGTAACACCATTAGTTATCCATGAACGTGATATTGATGACCTATTATCAGGACGATCAACTGTTAGAAGAGGATGGGCTCCGTGAGCTGTAAGGCCTAGGCCAATGACGTCACAGTACATCGGTCAAATGAATGGGTCTGAGCTGCAATGCCAAGCACATTCACCACACAATGCAAGGTGTGATGGGTGCCAGGAGTCGGACCCCCACTGATCTGATATTGATGACCTACCCTGAGGATAGGCCAATATCAAATTCCTGGATAACCCCTTTAAGCTTAACTCGGGACATGTGAAAGGCAAAGCGAGCTGTATATTGTCCATGGCTGAAACAGACTCTTCAAGTCTGGATATTACAGACCCTAAAATGCACCCATCAGAGCCGTGTGAAAGGGGCCCCTTACTTATGTGTGCACTACATGTACCTCCACAACCTCCTTCCTATTCTACATCACTCAATGGCAACTTCTGCACCCTCACTATTCTTCATCAGTATGTGTAAGCCAAAACCAAAAGTAAGGTCTCCTCCACATTTCCATGTCCGTGGAAAAATCCGTCCAGGTTTCATCCGTGAAGACGTCTGTGAAGGATCGTGTTTGGCCCGTGTGTCATCGTTTTCCACGGAGAATGCTCGGCTGAAAATTAATTTCCACAGCATCTCCTACAAGTGAAAAACACGGATCCCCTCTGTGCTGTATCAGTGACTTTTCACAGACCCATAGACTTTAATGGTTTGGTCCACATCACCGACCAAAGTAGTGCAGTAAAAAATACTAATGTATGAAACAGACACATTAAAATCAATGGGTATGTGTGCAGTGAAAAACAGACATGTGTACAAGGCCTAATACTCCAATGGTAAGGTTCGTGCCTCTTCTGTGGAACACAATCGCGCATGTCTAAAAAAAAGCGATTTCAAGGGGTTGGCAGGACCTCTTTTTTCCACAAAGAATTACTTGCCTACAAAACATCATCTCCACTGATTTCCCCATCTTTAGGTCTTTGTGTGGTGAGTATATATATAGATGTAGAGAGATATAGTGTGTGTGTGTGTGTATGTATGTATGTATACATATATAAGCCATGTATCCAGCTTCTTGGCTTGGCACAAGTCTAGGGGTGAGGAGCCCAGCAAGGCCCAGGCGGCTCACCAGTCTACACAGGGAGTTGCTGGCCTCTCAGATACCGCACAATCGCCTAGAAATGCGCCCTGTGAATACGTACATGTGACGTATTGCGCCCACATTCCTGGCCTCAGCGCGACTGTAAGTTGCTCCTCGGAACATGTCGCACGGCACATCGGGCGCCCAGAGACAAAGCTCGGCTCCAGTCCCCGCACAGCCAGCAGTGCCTGCGGCGCACGTGTGTGCAGGCCCGGGCTGAGCTGGCACGGAGCTCCTCCACTAGTTGCCGTCTCTCGTCTTCCACTCTCCCCTGGAACTTTGCGCATAGTAACCATAACCTCTAATGCCCAGTCCGCATGCGGAGCTGTGCAGCCCAGTGACAGGTTAGCCACGTCTTACCGCTCTGTGCCACTCTCGCCAGTCCTGGTGCATGGCCTTTCCCCTGCTTCTCTGTTCTTTTCCTGCCTTCACACGCCGAGGCTCCCGGGAGCTGCCATTATGCAGCTAGCTGAGAGTGAGAGCCGAGCGATTCCGGAAACTCCCGAAGTAACGCAGCATGGCGAAGTCGAGTGCTGACGGAAACCAACGAAACTGAACAAACTGAACCGCATCCACTCTGAGAGGAAAAACGCTTTATTTCCTGGAGAGCCACACTATAAAGGCTTTACATCTGCATGGGAGGCACCATTAGGCACTTCTGTCACAGATTGGAGAAAGTACCACAGCTTGCAGCATTATTTTTCCCCTCTGAAATGATGACCCCCCCCCAGGAATGGGACTGTCAGGCTCTAATGCAATCCTAAGGGCACGACCACACAGTCAGGTTTCCTGATGCGGTTTTGAAGGCCAAAATCAGGAGTGGATCATAAAAGAGGAGAAGGCATATCCGTCCTCAATACTTTCTCCCATTTTATGATCCACTCCTGATTTTGGCTTCCAAAACTGCATCAAGAAACCTGACTGTGTGGCCATACCCCAAGAACAGGAAACCAGAAATGCTGGCGTGACCCTAGCCTTCTACAGACCACATGTACATGTATAAGACAATACTTTATTTTTTGTTTTCATCTAAAATATAAAAAGAATCACTTAAAGGGGTTTTCTCACTTCAGCAAGTGGAATTTATCAGAGAAAGTGAATACAAGGCACTTACTAATGTATTGTGATTGTCTATACTGCCTCCATTGCTGGCTAAAAATAGGAAACATGGATTTTAGAAAATGGTGGCACAAAAAACATGATTTTTTTTTTTAAAGCATTGTGTAAAATAAAATTAGTATATCTGCAATCATAGTGACCAGAAGAATAAAGATAACGTTGTTTTTCCCACAATAGTGTACGCTACAATAACAAAACCCAAAAAACAATGGCTGAATTGCTGACTTTTCTTTATCCTGCTTCCTAAATAGTTAAAGGGGTTGTCTGGGTTCATAGTTGAACCCAGACATTTCACCCAGGCAGCCCGCCTGATGTTAGCATTGGAGCATCCTATGCTCCGATGCCCTCCTTTGCCCTGCGCAAATTAGCGCAGGGCAAAGGCATTTAGCCCAGTTCCGGTGACGAACCGGGCTCTGCCAGGCGGAGGCTTCCACCCAGCAGTAAGCCCGGTGACATCACCGGCGCTAAAGCCGGCTCATTACAGCCAGTGACGTCACCGAACACACTGCCGGGTGGAAGATTCCGCCTGGCAGTGTGTTATGTAGACAGAAGAGCCCTTGCCCTGTGCGATCCAGCACAGGGCAAGGGAGGGCATCTTAGCATGAGCTCTGAACCCGGACAACCCCTTTAAATGAAAAGTGATCAAAAAGTTGTACCGGTACAACAGAACCAATGATGATGGCAACTCATCCCGCAAAATATAAGCCCTCACACAGCTCAACACACAGTTCTCAGAAAATGGCTGTACTTGTCCTCAGAGGCTGTTCAATAGCACATAAACCAGTCCATCAAAATCTGCCCAGTCAAAGCCAAAAGATGGTCTTCCTTTTTGAACCCGGCAATGTACTGAAACAGCAGTTAACGTCCACATTTATGGCATTTGAGTACCCAGTAGAAACCCCCTAACAATTTAAAGGGCACAGCGTGTCTCAGATGGCATAACATATTGGATACCGGAAAGCCATATCTGTGGAAAACCGGCAATTTTCACAGTCCGCTGCACATTAATTTTTACTAAATACCTGTAGCGTCAAACTGCTCACTCCACCCCTTAATACCTTCAGGGGCATAGTTTCCAAAATGGGGTCACTTTTAGTCACCAGCCAGTACCAAAGACCACTTCAGATTCCTATTTTAAAATGTTTTTATACAGTAGTAATTCACAGAGGTCTCACGAAACTCCGGGTGATATGAAGTTTGGCTACACGGAAACAACATTAACAACAAAGTTTTTGAATGAATCAACTTTGGATCTATGATCTGAAGCTCAATTTACTCAAGCCTATCTCTCATATGTTTAGGCAAAAGATTAGAGCCACACGTAGAGAGTTTCTAAAACCAGGAAGCACAGCATGAGGCCCCTTTCACACGACCGTATGCCCTCCAAGACATATCGTCCGTGAGCGGGCCATATGTCCCGGAGCGGCATTGATCGTGCGCACAGCATTATAGATTACAGTGATGCTCGCCCGCTCACGGACGATATGTCTCGGAGGGCATACGGTCGTGTGAAATGGGCCTAAGGGCTAATTTGTTTTTCTCTGTATTTGATCTGCATTTTTTGCAGATCAGAAGCTGAACCATTCACTTCAATAGGGCTGCAAAAGATGCGGAGAGCACACTGTGTGCTGTCCATATCCGTATGTCTGTTTCACGGTCCCGCAAAAAAAAAAAAATAGAATGTGTCCTATTCTTGTCTTTTTTGCAGACAAGAATGGGACCGTTCCACATGGCCAGTATCTGGATCCGCAATTGGCAGATCGCAAGAATGCATGGGTGTAGTTTCCACTAGGTGGTTTCTACCGTAGGGTTATCTCAGGGTCTCTTCAAATGCTACATGGCACCTGAAAACCATTCCAGCAAAATCTGCCTTATGATGTTCCTTTCCTTTAGAGCCCTACCGTGTGCCCATACAGCAGTTTATGACCACATATGGGTCTGTAAACTGCCAACCATGTAAACCATGATGAAACCCTACATGTGGAATCCATCCACTGGAGGAGCCCACAGACCTACTACAAGAGGTCTAAAGAGCCCCCTGGACCCTTCAGATCTCCTAGGGTCCACACCGTTGGAACTACTGCATGAAAGAACCCTAGTAGGCATCTGCTCGCCCTCCAGGGACTCTACAGGACTTACAGATCAGCGCCAAGTATTTATAGGGTTTTGCTAGTGCACCAATATATTCCAGCATTGTAGGGCTTTATTGGTGCGCCATACGTCCTGTAGGCCATCCAAACAATATAGTCCATTCCCATCTTCTCATTATCCAACCATGCGCCTTATAGTTTTGCTGGTATCCCATACCTCCTGTGGGCCATCCAGACAATATAGCCCATCTTCTCACTCTCCACCAGGAGCATTATAGGGTTTTGCCCGTACACCATACCTTCTGTAGGCCATTAAACTGAAGATAGTGGTAGACCGCCACCTAGACATAGCTTCACCTTAGGCATGGCAGCTTACATAGACACCCACTCAGATACTACAGCTAAAATAGACCGTCATCTAGACACGGCTGCACAAGCAGGCTGCCACCCAGACGCAGTTGCACAAGCGGGCCACCACCCAAACACAGCTGCACTAGTAGACAGCCACACAAGCCGAGCAGCAGAAGCAGACAGCAACATATGCAAAGCTGCAAGAGCAGTCAATCAAGCAGGCGTATACACAGCAGAAATCACTGAATGTAATGGTAAACTACTGTAGACACTGCTAATATCAATAAGTATCACTGAAGGCAATCACCTAAAACATAACTTTTAATCAATAAATTCATAAAAAGGCTCCAACACAAGAGCCGTAATGACTTATAAAAGTGCAACACCATCACTCAACTTGCTGTGCAGATAAGGGAACAAAGAATGGCTGAGACCATAGGACAATGTCTAAGGAAATCCTGTCCCTAATCTTTCTCTTATAATGTGTCAGCCCAGAGATGTATCTCATTGGTAGGTGCACTCTGTCCCCGTGCCTAGTGCTATTGCTCGCTGTGAAACCCTATTGGGTATAGGAAAATATCTTAGTCCCAGGTCCCGACGCATTTCCCCTTCAAATCAAGAGAAGGTTCATCAGGGGACTGAATAAATATAACATGATCACAATAGATACCAAAATATGGAGAACCACAGTGATACACCACCTGCTAATCTAAGTCCGTCTGCACCTGCATGGGAGACAGTTTCATTAGATAAACTCACATGCGTCCAATGGCAGGGCTGAGCGATCTCCAAAGAGCAGGATGACAGCTGGTCTGGTGGCGAAACGCGATATACCACGTGGATGCGGGCCCTACATGCTATTGGGCACCCAAACGACACTGTCATCTTAATATGGTATGCAAATAGACTCCAAGTTATCACGGCTTTTGTGTTGGAGCCTTTTTATGAATTTATTGATTAAAAGTTATGTTTTAGGTGATTGCCTTCAGTGATACTCATATACACAGTAGCAATCAGCTACACAGGTATAAGAGAGCCTACAATCAGTCCCCCCGGCAAAGCCCCTCAGAGGTAAAGGCAGTTTGCCACAAAATCAATCAATCATCCAGGAATAGATGGAAAGGCGTTCAGCCAGACGCAGATGGAAAAGGCGGTCAGCCAGACAGGCATAGATGGAAGAGGCGGTCAGCCAGACAGGCATAGATGGAAGAGGCGGTCAGCCAGACAGGCATAGATGGAAGAGGCGGTCAGCCAGACAGGCATAGATGGAAGAGGCGGTCAGCCAGACCGGCATAGATGGAAGAGGCGGTCAGCCAGACCGGCATAGATGGAAGAGGCGGTCAGCCAGACCGGCATAGATGGAAGAGGCGGTCAGCCAGATAGGCATAGACGCAAAAGGTGTTCAGCCAGATAGGCATAGACGCAAAGGAGGTCAGCCAGACCGGCATAGATGGAAGAGGCAGTCAGCCAGACCGGCATAGATGGAAGAGGCAGTCAGCCAGACCGGCATAGACGCAGAGGCGGGCATTTGGCTGAGGAGGCATAGGTGTAAAGGCAGTCCACCAATCAGGCACAGACACCAAGATAATCAGCTCAGCAGACCTAGCACAGAAACTGAGAGGCCATGAGGCAGCAATCCAGGCCCTGCAAACCCATATGGATCAGGGTTAGCACCAGATTCTCACCGGCCACACAAGACAAATATTCACTGTATAACCTAAGTTCAATCCATCCTTAACCCCTTAATGACCAGCCTGTTTTGGGCCTTACTGACAAACAAATTTTTTTTTTCCCATTTTTTTCATCAATGCCTTCCAAAAGGGATTATTTTTTTTGTGGGACAAGTTGTACTTTTTAATGGCACCCTTTTGGGGTACAGATAACTTACTGCTTAACTTTTATTAACTGGGAGGTAGATGGGAAAAACAGCAATACTTCCACTGAGTTACATTATAAATTTTGCGGCGTTCATTTTTCAGCATAAATAACATGATAACTTTGGGTCAATACGTTTGCAGAACGACTTGTAGTTTTCATTTTTGGGTAAATAAAGCTTCCTGATCGCTTTTGGTGGCAACTAAGTAAAAAGCAGGCAATTATGGCATTTATTTTTAAGTTTACTGTACAGGATAATTTACATGATATTTGTGTAGTCGTTATAGACGCAGAGATACCAAACATATAGGGAAGATTTTATTTTTGCAATTTTTCCATTGAAAAGTGTTTTTTCAATGGAAAAAAAAGCTTATATTTTTTATTGGAGTTTTTTAATTTAATAATTGATTTTTAACCATTTAAAGAGGACCTTTCACCTCTCCTGACACGCCTATTTTAATAGCTCCATGCATTCCCCACGTACTAACAATTCTGGAACATCTATTCTTATGGCTCTATGTTGTGTCATTCCTTTATTATTTGCACTAGAAGTTATATGTGAATTGCTATTTGTCTTCAGTAAAGGAACAGAGGGGCGGTGACCAGTTGGGGTGTGTCCTTGCACAGTCTGACTGTAGCCAATCAGTGCTGTCATGTTCAGACTGTGCAGGTACACACCTCCCCTCTGTTCCTTTACTGAAGACAAATAGCAATTCATTCATAACTTCTAGTAGAAATAATAAAGGAATGGCACAACATACAGACATAAGAATAGATGTTCCAGACTTGTTATTACATGGGGAATGCATGAAGCTATTAAAACAGTAATGTCAGGAACGGTGAAAGGTCCTCTTTAATAGTCTCACAATGGGAATATAACAGGCGATCTTTTGATTGCTTCTAAAATACAATGCACTATTCCTATAGTGCATTGCATTTTAATTTCGGCAGATTGTGCCAGAGGTGAAGCCTGCTGGGGAACAATCAAGGGGCCTATACTAGGTCCCAGCCTGCATATACACACTTCGGCACCCCGCAATCTCATTTGCAGGGTGCCGATGGAGTCCACTATCTTTGTAGTCCACGACATGTAAGGGGTTAAACAGCCTGGATTGGCACTCCTGCTGGTCTGGGCTGTTAGAGCAGGAGTGCAAATATCATGTGAGAGCTGAGCCCATGCCCCCTCCCCCCTAACAATTTTATGAGGTATGACTATATGTCTTAAAGGGTTATTCCGGTTACCATAAATATAACTTATGTTTTAGACTAATTCATCATCAATCATTACCTAATATAATGTCAATTTCACATATTTACCATTCAGTAATTATAAAACTAGTTTCTTCCTCTGCTACCCACTGTGTTTCCTCAGAAGTTACCATAGCATCGACCTGTAGTTCTGAGCTTTTGTTAGGTCGAGCATGCTCAGTGTAGCTAAATGTTAGTGTGCTTTAAACAAGGCACTTACTAATGTATTGTTATTACCCATATTGCTTCCTTTTCTGGTTTGATTAATTTTTCCATCGCATTATACACTGCTTGTTTCCATGATTACAACCACCTTGTAACCCCGCAGCGTTGGCCATGCTTGCGCCCTATAGCAAAAAGCACCAGCCTGTAACCACCAGAGAGGCCAGCACTTTTTCCTATAGTGTGCAAGCACGCCCACCACTGATGGATTACAGGGTGGTCATAACCATGGGAACGAGCAGTGTATGATGTGATGCAAAAATGAATCCAGCCAGCAAAGGAAGCAATATGGACAATCCCTATACATTAGAAAGTGCCTTGTATTAACTTTCTCTATATGATAAATGCAATTTGCAGAAGTGAGACAACCCCTTTAAGCAACTGAAACCCTTAGTGACCACGCTTTTTTTTTTTCATTGTTGCATTCCAAGAGCCATTTTTTTAATCTTTCTGCCATATGAGGGCTTTTTTTTTTTGCAGGAAAAATTGTAGTTTTTAATCACACTATTTCAGGGTATACGTAGGTTACTGATCAACTCTTTCTGGAGGTTGATGGGGGGAAAAAAAACACTGCCACTGTGTTTTTGCGTTAAAAATTTGAGGCATTCGTTTTTCATCATAAATAACATGATCACTTCTTTCTCTGGGTCAGTACGATTACAGCGATACCAAATATATAGGTCTGTTTTACTATTCTTGAAAAAAAAAGAAAAAAACAACAAACTGTTCCTGCACTGCCACATTCCAATACTCATAACTTTATTTTTCTTTCTACACAGCTACATGAGGGTTGATTTTTGTGGAATGATGAAGTGTTCTGAGGTACAAAACATTTTTGATTGCCTTTTGTTTTGTTTGATGGCGAATAAGCAAAAAGAGCAATCTTCACTTTTTTTTTTTTTTTTTTTTTTTACAGCGCTCACCCTGTGGGATAAATAACATGAATATTGTGTAGAGGACGCCAAATATATGGAGGGGATTTTATTTTGGCAATTTTTTTTATTGAAAAAATTTTTTTTTCAATGGAAAAGGGTGTATTTTTTGGAGATTTATTTATTTAATAAAACTTTATTTAAAGGTTATATACTGATCGTGGGGGGTCGACACCCAGGACCCCGATGATCAGGCGGGTGGTCTCAGGCCTTCAATAGGCCCCTGCTGCTATGCAAAGACATTGGCAGCCTACAATCTCATTGTACTGACATAATGCCATCAGTATAATTTAGTAGATGCAAAGTTGGTTAGAGACGCTGCATTATAAATCATTTTAATGCTGTGCGGTCCAGTGAAAAGAGCAGTGTAGATAACAAGAAATCAAGATCCCAAATGAAGTGTGTTTTCTGCAGTGGACTCGCTCATCTGAGATTAGCTTAAGGGTATGGCCACCTGCGTTTGTCCAAGCCACACCCATCCACAGCAGCCAATGACCATACTATTTTACTAAAAAATCGTGCAGCCACTGACTGCCATTGCCTGGCCAGGCCACAGCTATGCTGTGTATTTCATGCAGATAATTGCACACAGAAAATTTGCAGTGGGCTATAGCAGCATGTCAATTTCTGAGGTGGATAGAGCTCAGAATGTGTTGAGCATTTTCTCCATTGATTTCAACAGAAAAGGAAAAATCAGTTTTTAGTGGTGCAGATTTTGCTGTGGATTACCTGCGTATCATCATCAAAGTCTACAGGTGCGACCAATGTCCGGGCACTCCCATTCCTGACATTCCCATGGCCCGATGCTCAGCAACCAGTGATGTGCAGCAGTCACATCTCGATACAGCACTACAGCCTGCAGTAGCCGCATAGGTTGACAAGATTGCCGCAGCAAATCCATGGATGTATCCTAAGATCTCTGCATTATAGAAGCTAGATAGAGCTAGTCTTGACAAATCAACCTTAAAGGGGTTCTCCAGGTTTTTAATACTGATTACCTAGCCTCTGGCTAGGTCATCAATATCAGATCGGCAGGGGTTCAACACCCCCGCGGATCAGATGTATGAAGGGAAGACGCGAAGCGAGCGTGTGCAGTCTCCCTTCTTGCTTGACATAGACATAGCAGCAACGAGCAGGAAAGGAGAAGGGAGGCGGCACACACACCTTCCCTTCATACAGCTGATTGACGGGGGATGCCAGGGGTCTGAGGATAGGCGATCAATGTTATAAGCGTGGAGAACCCCTTTAAAGGATTATTAGAACAAGTTATCCCCTATTCACTGGAAACACAGGTTCAGGATAGGAGATAACTTGTGTAAACAGGAATAGCCGTTAAGGCTATTTTCACACCAGCGTTTTTGCTGGATCCGTTATGAATCAGCAAAAACGCTTCCATTACTGATAATACAACCATCTTCATCCGTTATGAACGGATCCGTTGTATTATCTTTAACCCCTTCAAGACACAGCCAGTTTTCACCTTAAGGACCAAGCTACATTTTTCAAATCTGACATGTTTCACTTTATGTGGTAATAACTCTGGAACTCTTTTACTTATCTAAGCGATTCTGAGACTGTTTTCTCGTGACATATTGTACTTAATGTTAGTGGTAAATTTGAGTCAATATGTTTCACCTTTATTTATAAAAAAAAAAACAATTTACAGAAAATTTTGAAAAATTCATAATTTTTTAAATTTGAATGTCTCGGCTTTTAAAGCAGATTGTGATTAGAGATGTGCGAACATGCTCGTTACGAGCACTGTATCGCTCGTCTCCCCGGCGAACAAATGCCCGCAGGCATTGCGGATCCGTCCTCAGCTGCATGTAAGTCAATGAGGACGGAACTTTCAGTCGGGTGAGGAGGACGGAACCGTTTGGTATGAGTGTCATACCAAACGATCCGTCCCCATTGACTTACACGCAGCTGAGGACGGATCCGCAATGCCTGCGTGCATTGCGCAAGGGAGCCGAGCAATACAGTGCTCGTAACGAGCACGTTCGCTCATCTCTATTTGTGATACATCAAAAAATTACTGTACATTTCCCAGATGTCTACTTCATGTTGGCATCATTTTATTTTTCAGGAAGTTAGAAGGCTTAGAATTTTGGAAGCAATTCTTAAAATTTTTAAGAAAATTTCCAAAACCCACTTTTCAAAGACCAGTTCAGTTATCAAGTCACTTTGTGGCACTTACATAATAGAAACCACCCATAAATGACCCAATTTTAGAAACTACACCCATCAAGTTAATCAAAACTGATTTTACAAACTGTGTTAACCCTTTAGGTGTTCCACAAGAATGAAAGGAAAATGGAGGTGAAATTTCAAAAATTCACTTTTTTTGCAGATTTTCCATTTTAATTTTTTGTCCCTGTAACACAGCAAGGGTTAACAGCCAAAGAAAACTCAATATTTATTACCCTGATTCTGCAGTTTACAGAAACACCCCACATGTGGTGGTAAACTGCTGTAGGGGAACATAGAGGGAAAGGAACGCCATATGGATTTTGGAGGGCAGATGTCGCTGGGATAATTTTAACCCCTTCACGTCAGCCATCTGTGTATATACGTCCTATCTGCACATGCCCCTGATCAGTGCTGGAATTAAAGCTCCTGCTCCCGCAATCTAGCAGGAGCAGGTCGGGTTCCGGCTCACAGACAGAGCGGGGACCCTGAGGAGAAGACAGGAGCGGTTTATTACCGCTTCTGCCTTCTCCTGTGCAGGAGGAGAACGTACCTGTGGCCATACTGGAGGAGGAAGGAAGCGGCAGAGCCGCTTCCTGTGTTAGTCCCGGCGGTCACGAGACCCTGATCAGCTCTGCCTGTGTCCAATGCCCCCACAGGGGGCTGTTTTCCCCTGTAACTGGGGCTCCTGTGGATGCCCCAGTTACAGTAGAATCAGTGAAAAAAAAAAAGTGTTAAAAAAAAAAAAGTAAATGTCCTCCAGAGGTCTTTTAATGACCTCTTGAGGGACATATTATTTGTCAAAAATAAATATATAAGTAAAAAAATTATAAAAATACAAATAAAAAGTGTAAAAAAAAATTAAAAATGCAGTCACCAACGGAAACAGTCACCATAGTCGCCCTGTTCAATAAAATATATACATGTTATATATCAAAATGATCGTCATGAAATAGGGAATCCATTACAATAATTAATTTGTGTGTCAGTTTTCATATTTAAAAAATAAAAATCTATAATTAAAAAAAATTACTTTTGTTTTAATAAGAATTAGCGTTTTTCGTCCAAACTAAACCTAAAAAAATATAAAAAAATCTTTGAAAGAAACATTCTAATAAAAAGTCCTAAGTGTCAAGAAAAAAAATTCGCAAAAATTATTTTGGTATTCAAACAAATAAAAAAAAAAATTAGGGTCACTAAACCACCATGTGCCCAAATCACAAAAAGTTGCCTGGACATTCAGGCCTTTTATAGGTCCGGTCATGAAAGGGTTAAGTTGCCATGTCACATTTGAAGACCCCCTGATACACCCCTAGAGTAGAAACTCCCAAAAAGTGACCCCATTTTGTAAACTACAAGATGAGGTGACAGTTTTATTGGTACTATTTTGTGGTACATATGATTTTGATTGCTCAGTATTATGCTTTTTGTGAGGCAAGGTAACAAAAAAACGGCTGTTGTGGCACAGTTTTTATTTTTATTTTTTTTTTTACTGAGTTCTCCTGACAGGATAGATCATGTGTTGCTTTTATAGAGCAGGTTGATACAGATGCGACAATACCAAATATGTGTATTTTTTTCTGTTGTTTCAGTTCTACATAACAAAGCATTTTTCAAAACAAAAATTATGTTTTTGTGTCTTCATTTTCTAAAAGCTACATTTCTTTTATTTTTCTGCCGATCGTCTTGTGTAGGGACTCATTTTTTGCCGAAAGAGTTGACGTTTTTATAGGTAGCATTTTTGGGTACATATGATTTTTTGATCACTCAATATTACACTTTATGTGGCAAAGTGACCAAAAAATGGTCGTTTTGGCAGAGTTTTTATTTATGAAATTCACCTTAGGGGTTAAATCAGGTGATATTTTTATAGAGCAGGTTTTTACGGACACGGCGATACCTAATATGTCTACTTTTTTAACGTATTTTAGTTTTCCACAATAAAAGCATTTAAAAAAATAAATAAAAAATCATGTTTTGGCATCTCCATTTTCCGAAAGCTATATTTTTTATTTTTTGGGCGATTATCTTATGTAAGGGCTCATTTTTTTGCAGGAAGAGATGACGGTTTGATTGGTATCATTTTGAGGTGTGTATGACTTTTTGATTGCTTGTTGCTTGTTTTTGTGATGAAAGGTGACAAAAAAAATGCATTTTTATTTTTTTATGGTGTTCACCTTAGGGGGTAAGTCATTTAATATTTTTTATAGAGGAAGTCATTACGGACGTGGAGATACCTATTATGTCTTCTTTTTTACATTTATTTCAGTTTTACACAATAAAATGTTTTAGTGTCTTCATTTTTTGAAAGCCATTTTTTAAAATCTTTTGGGCGATTGTCTTAGACAGGGTCTCATTTCTTGCGGGATGAGATGACGGTTTGATTGGTACTATTTTGGGGTACATATGTTGTTTTGATCGCTTAGAATTACACTTTTTGTGATGTATGATGACGGGGTTTTTTTTTTTTTTTTACGGTGTTCACCTGAGGGGTTAGGTCATGTGATATTTTTATAGAGCAGGTTGTTATGGATGTGGCGATACCTAATATGTCTACTTTTAAAAAATGTATTTTAGTTTTACATACTAAAACCATTTTTGAAGGGGGAAAAAAAAATCATGTTTATTGAAATCATGTTTAGTGAAAGCCATATTTTTTATTTTTTGGACAATTGTCTTAGGTAAGGTATCATTTTTTGTGGGAAGAGATGACGGTTTGATTGGTACCATTTTGGGGTGTGTATGACTTTTTGATCGCTTGGAATTACACTTTTTGTGATGAAGGTGACAAAAAAATGCATTTTTGGCACAGTTTTTTTTTTTACGGCGTTCACGTGAGGGCATAGATCATATGATATTTTTATAGAGCAGGTTATTACGGACGCGGTGATACCTAACATGTATACTTTTTTAACTTTTTTGTCAGTTTTACACAATAAAAGCATTTTTGAAGGAAAAAAAATCAGGTTTTAGTGTCTCCATTTTTTCAAAGCCATATTTTTTAAATCTTTTGGACGATTGTCTTAGGTAGGGTGTTGTTTTTTGCGGGAAGAGATGACTGTTTTATTGGCACTATTTTGGGGTACATACGTCTTTTTGATCACTTGGAATTACACTTTTTGTGATGTAAGGTGACCAAAAAATAGCATTTTCGCTCCTTTTTTTACGGCGTTCACCTGAGGTGGTAGATCATGTGATATTTTTATAGAGCACTTTGTGACGGACGCGGCGATACCTAATATGTGTGTTTATTACTTTTTTTTTTTTTTTTTTAAAAAAACATTTTATGGTGAGGGGGCGTTTTTTCTTTTATTTTTTTTACTTGAAACTTTTTTTTTTTATTATTAAAAAAACATTATTTTACTTTTTACACTTGTCCCACTGTGGGACTTCACGTTGTCACAGTTTGATCCCCGCAGCATGGGCCTGGCATGCACCCGCCCGATCAGATCACGTACACGCACGTGAGGATGTGGCAATTAGCCGCATTCGCTCACGGTCATGTATGTGAATATGCGGGAAGGGGTTAAAATAGCCAAAATAGCCGTCTTGAACTCCATTGAAAGTCAATGGGGGACAGATCAGTTTTCTATTGTGTCAGAGAAAACGGATCCGTCCCCATTGACTTCTATTGTGAGTCATGACAGATCTGTCTTGCTCCGCAGAACATCACGGACAGAAAAACGCTGCTTGCATCGTTATTCTGTCCGCATTGGGAGCACAACCAAATGGAACGGAATACATTCTGGCACACTCCAATTTTTTCAGTTCAGTTTTGTCCCCATTCACAATGAATGGGGACAAAACGGAAGCGTTTTCCTCCGCTATTGAGATCCTATTACGGATCTTAATAGCAGAAAGGGAAAGCACAGGTGTGAAAGAAGCCTAAGGGTCCTTAAACTTGGCTGTGGCATTAGATTTTACCAGTAAAAAAAAAACTGCCAGAATAAGCCCTGTGCAGTTTTTGTTTTAACACAGCATGTTGAAGCTTTTGTAATTTTATTCTGGTATTTCAAAACATGGTTCACAGTTGTTTAGGGGAAAAAAAAGCCATAAAAAACATATGCAATGTAGAAAAAAGTTGCAAGCGGTTTCTGTGACTTTTTTTCAGTAAACAAAGAATGCGAGAGCAAATTTGTGTGTAGGGTACCCCCTAGGCTGGTCTCACACAATTCTTCAGTATTGTTTTACCATTATCTTTTTCTTCATAGAGTATTCACCTATAGAAGAGATTTGAAAACACCTGAAAAAACATCAACAAAAAAAAAAAAAATCTCATTAAGGCCCCATTCACACGTCCGTATTTTTGCACATCCTGGAAAACGGTCAGTTTTTTGCGGATCCGTTGTTCCGCAAAAAACTCCGTTTTTTCCAGGACATCCGTTCCGTTTTTCCGTAAAAAACGGAAAGGATGTATCCATATGTCATCCGTTTTTTTGCGGATCCGCAAAAAAACGGAAGGATGAATAACATCTTTTTTTTCCACCCCTCCTGGAACGGAATCCGCAAATACAGATGACATGCGGATGCCTTTCCGCATGTCTTCCGCATTTTTTGCGGATCCATAGACTTTCATTGTATGACGGACCGCAATTTGGGAGAAAAGTAGGACAGGAGGATTTCTTTATGCGGACAGTTGGAACGGACACACGGATGCGGACACCACATGGTGTACTGTCCGCATTTTTTCGGGACCCATTGAAATGAATGGATCCGCATCCTATCCGTATAATTGTCCGCAAATGCGGAAACGGATGCGGAGAGGTTGCGGATAAAATATACGGACGTGTGAATGGGGCCTAACAAAAATGGTAGTATGAAAAAACAAAACAAAAACAAAAAAAAAAAACTTGTGTGTCCTGCATTTCAGATTCACAGACCTTTAGAGAACATCTTCATTACTGGAGTTTAAAAAAAACG
This sequence comes from Rhinella marina, assembly GCA_900303285.1. Taxonomy (NCBI): domain Eukaryota; kingdom Metazoa; phylum Chordata; class Amphibia; order Anura; family Bufonidae; genus Rhinella; species Rhinella marina. The sequence continues at coordinate 99,021 of ONZH01022698.1, forward strand.
CTTCATGAAATGCCTGTTCCATACAGCAAAATAAAATCTGCTAAAAACTATAAAAAAATAAATGGTATTTTTATCTACCACTGAAAAAATGCAAACAAAAAAGTGTGAAGGAAGCCTTCTGATACAGACAGGTTTACATTTTCAGCAGAAAAATTTAGTGGTAGTTCTACACAAGGTTCATAATAATGCACATAGAACGGTCTCCAGGCAAGTAGCAGTGTCTTTCTTCAGTTTCTTTGTAGTCAACCAATAGATGTATATGTGACATCTTCAGGAACAATATGCAAGCACATGCACAAAGAAACAGAAAACTGTTCAGATTTGTATATCATATTTATAAACTGATTGAAATGTTTTTGTACAAGCAGCAATCCCACATCACTGACACATTCAAAAGTTATTACAAAACGCAGCATTGTCAATAGAAATACAGGGTAAAACCATCCTCGCCAAAGGGGCTAACGTGTCCATATCAAGAACAGAACAAAAAGACAACACACATGCCCTTGTAAACATTTATGGTGCAAAGTCTAAACGTGCAAAGAAGAACAATCCTGTCTCCCTTCGCAATGTGTCTGACAGGACGTGGGGCAATTATAGAAAGTGGACATAACATTACTACATCCAATTCAAGAGCATACCAACCGATTCTTACTGTACCGTTCAATTGAATTCTCAATACGGGACATTAAAGCATGGCTACCTAATTCAATTCTTCATTGCCCTAACAAAATTAAATACCCTTGGGTTTGTTTGTTTTTTTAAATTCAGCCTTCCAATTGTAGAGCCATAAATTGGAGGTCACTGCTCTAAAGCTAGTTATACCCAGGCAGCTATTTCACATGACTCCTTATAAACACATATGGGAACTTTAGCAGGTGCTAGTTCTCAATATCTGTCACTGGAGGGGCCATTTAATACATTAAAATGCACAGGAGTAAAATGTTTTCAAATTTATCATGAGGGAAAGGCTTCTTTATAAATTTGATGGCATCACTGGTTCTTCACGTACCTCAATGAGCTAGCGTACATATGCCAATTATCGGCTGGAGTAGATTTGCACCAATTTCTTGTGTAAATAATAAACATATTGGACTGTGGGAGGCTCCACTCACCACCTTCCCTGCCACTTTTTAAAAGTGCCAAGAGAAGCAAAAAGTCAAATATTTTCTGTGGGAAAAAACTGAGCCAAAATGTGCAGCTTTTGGCCTGGAAAATTGGCCAAAGCCCTTGATAATTCCCCTTTAGTATCATAAACTCATTTTGTCCCATCAAATTTTTACATTAAAATTGGAGATGTCAAGGGTATCTCAACTATTGCAACTTCAGGCAGGGGGCAGCATGTCTTTAAAGCATGTCTTTTAAAGAGAACCTGTCACCATGAAATGAAGTACAATCTGTAGGCATCATGTTTTAGAACAGGAGGAGCTAAGCAGATTGATAGTTTTATGGGGAAAAAAATTCTTAAAAAAACTTGTAATTTACTACAAAAAAATGACCCTGTTGAGAGAGGGGATGAATTTCTCAAATAGCCAAAACCACGGCTGTTCAGCCAAATTACCTCTTACTTGCTGTCAACCCCTACTTGATTTAAAACTTAACCTTTAATTATTTCCTATATATAAAATAACCACAAAATAAAGAAATCATATCCCCACACTTAAAACCACTACGCCGGGTGTGTGATTATAACATCTTGCTGCAGACTGAGAGCCAGGGTGTGCACACCCCTGGGTCACTGTCTGTAATGCTGCTTGTAGCTAAATAAACCTTTGGGTGCAGACGCACCTCTATTCTAATATTTCACACACCACTAGTTGCTTTAAAGACACCAATCCACACTGCCCCCCAACATGTTTCGCCAGAGAACTGGCTTCATCAGGGGTAACGGGCAGGAAACTCATTCCTGCCCGTTACCCCTGATGAAGCCAGTTCTCTGGCGAAACATGTTGGGGGGCAGTGTGGATTGGTGTTTTTAAAGCAACTAGTGGTGTGTGAAATATTAGAATAGAGGTGCATAAACTTGTAATTTTATACGTTTATAACACCTCCCCCTATGTACATCAGTGACTGACAGCTATATCTGTATACACTCTTAGGCCCCCATTCACACGTCCGTATAATGTGTCCGCATCCTGTCCGCATCAGTTTCCGCAATTGCGGACAATTATGCGGATCCATTCATTTCAATGGGTCCCAAAAAAATGCGGACTGTACACAGTGTGGTGTCCGCATCCGTGTGTCCGTTCCGACTGTCCGCAAACAGAAATCCTCCTGTCCTACTTTTCCTCCGATTTTGCGGTCCGTAACCCAATACAAGTCTATGGGACGTCCGTAAATGCGGAAGACATGCGGAAAGGCATCCGCATGTCATCCGTATTTGCGGATTCCGTTCTAGGAGGGGTGAAAAAAAAAGATGTTGATGCGGATCCGCAAAAAACGGATGACATATGGATACATGCTTTCCGTTTTTTACGGAAAAACGGAACGGATGTCCTGGAAAAACGGAGTTTTTTGCGGAACAACGGATCCGCAAAAAACTGACCGTTTTCCAGGATGTGCAAAAATACGGATGTGTGAATGGAGCCTTAAACAGTGAATGCTATCAATCGCTGATAACACCTCCCTTGTGTACAACTGAAGAAATAGCAGAGAGATAAATGTATAAATTACAAGTTTTACTGAATCTTTTGCCATAAAACTATGTATCAACCTGCTCAGCTCCTCCTGCTCTGTAACATGCTGCCAGCCGATTGCACTGCATTTCATGGTGACAGGTCCTCTTTAAGTATGCATTATCGTGTTTAAGGTTTAGCATCATAACAAAATAAGAAAAAAAATAAGGATCTTTGTGTTACATGACTTATTTTCCAAGAACAGATCACAAGATCAGATAAACTGCACTTTTGGCCACTTCCAACATGCGCTTTTAGATTGTAGTGCTTGCAGCATAGTAATCCTAGAGAAACGTTTACAAAACATCCATATGAAAAAACATCTTTATAGATAAACTAATAGTACATTTTCATATGTGTAAACCGGCACAAAAATATCATACAAAAGGTTGTATCATGTATAATAGACAAATAACACATCAATATTCCTTGGCAATTCTACGCTACCTCACGGTGTGAATATGATGGGACATCCTGAATGCAGTAAAATGAGATTTATACACATGCAGATGTGAATGAATGGGGGCTTATGCCAACATTATTCTAAAAACTGAAGCTGCTGCCAGTTTGCGTAACTTAGTACCGTTATAAAGTCCTAATCTCTAATACAATATACCATTAATTAAAAAGATTAAAAGAAGCCTTGCTTTTTTACATGGGAAAATTCTGTGATCATTCATAACCTTGTACGTACAGTACGTTTCAATCACACTTCTGTATGAAAAATCTAAATGAGCAGTGTACAGTGTACAGCTGTATGAATGAAGATTAAAGGGTTATTCCATCTTAGACAATGGGGGCATATCGCTAGGATATGCCCCCATTGTCGTATAGGTGCGGGTCCCACCGCAGGGAGCCGCACCTATATCGAGAACAGAGCCCCTAAAGTGAAGGAGGGCACACTGCACATGTGCAGCCACCCTCCATTCATTTCTATGGGGGCGCCGAAAATAGCCAAGTGCTGGCTCAGCTATTTCTGTCGGCTACATAGAAATGAATGGGAGTGGTGGCCGCACATGCTGCAGGTTGGCTATCCCTGCTTGAAACAGCAGTGGTGAGCAGGTGTAATTACAATTACGCCGTCACATTCACTTCAATGGGGCGGCTCTTTCCTATTCACTTGAAGCCAGAGCCGTCCCATACAAATGAATGGGACCACGAAGTTGTAATTACACAAGCTCACCACTGCTGGAGGAGGCAGTGCTCATATGACTGCTGCGTTCTCTTCAAACACCTGATTGGCAGGGATGCTGGCAGTTGGACCCCGCTGATATAATACTGATGACCTATACTGAAGATAGGTCATCAATATAAAAAACAAGCAGACAACCCCATTAAAAATAAAAGAACACAATGTTTTCTGATGACCTGGGTTTGTTTCAGACGGAGATACTGCAATATTCTGAACAGGAAAAGACCAATCTTGTGCACAGTTAGAGCACCAGCAGTTTAACGGGTGTGCATAAATATAGTACTGTATATATCGCCATAAAGTTTCAACAGTAAACAGCATTTAGCTATACTATGAAACAATGAGATCAGATCACTGAAAGGAATGTTTCATGCTACCCTGTAAATATAACATAAAGCAAGAGATAAACACGGAGGGGAAATGGAACTGGTTCTTTACTTGATATTGCAGGACTGATCAAGATAAGAACTCGTTCATAGTGACAGTCTATATAGCAGAATTGGGCTCTGTCGTAAACCAGTTTATTCAAGAAGTCAACTTGCAGTATTTGGTCTGAAGTTGCAGTATTTGGTCTGAAGTTCACTTTTGAAGCTCAACTGCAATTGTCAAGCTTTAGTTTGTCAGAATAACTTTACAGCTCAGTAGCTATGAAATGAATAAGGAACAGTAGATACAAATGAATATTTGTAATGCACTTTTTTCCACAGGAATTCCAAGTATAGAGATAGTTGTGTGGCTGGGATGACTCCCTGGGAAGTCAGGGGACGCAATATAGGTGCTCGAACACACAACACACTCTAGGGTCAATTTCATAGGAAGCCAATTTGCATTTTTGTATATTTTTAGAACACTGGAGAAAACTGGAGTAAACACGGGGAGAACATGCAAATGCTATGCAGATGTTGTCCCTGATTGGATTCGAACCCAGGACCCCAGTGCTGCTAACCACTGAGCCACCGTGCTACTCAGTATGGCTAAACATAAAAGATATAAAAAAAAAGAAAAAAAAAAAGAAAAATGCAGGAAACAGGTGTACAATATAAAAGGTATTCTCTTCCTACAACAGTTTTATGACCTGTTGACAGGATTGGACATTACTTATATAATGAAGTTAAATGTAAAATACATTAAAAATGTGAAGCTGATTAAAAAAAAACAAAAAAAAAAAACAAACAAACCACACACATAGGCACTTGCATTTTTTTTGGTGCAAGAGAAATTACCATACCTAAAAGAGCACATAAAACAATACAAACATAAATTCTAATATGTGAAAAGGATGTCACATGAGCATGATATGGCTCCTTTCAGTGCCCTTATTACAGTCTCAAGCTCGGGGCCAAGCACAGGTCTAATGACCTAGACTAACAGATAATTCTGTTAGGGATCTATGTACAGATAATGCTTGTATGAAACTGGACTTAATGGGGTTGTGTATCCACAGGATAGGAGATAACTAGCTGATCGCTGTGGGTCTGACTGCTGGGCCCCCACTGATCATGAGAACAGTGGTCTCTCTCTACGTTCTGATGGAGTGGCTGGTCATGTATATGAACTGCTGCTCCATTAATTCTATACCGGAGCGCAGGAGATAGCAGTTGAGCCTCCAGCAATCATCTAGTTATCCCCTATCCAGTGAATAGCCATAGCCCCATTCACACAACTGTATTTTTGGTCTGCATCTGATCCACTTCTTTTGCGGATCGCACATGGACCCATGTATTTATACAGCACACCATTCGGCTGTTCCACAAAAAGGATTGAACATATCCTATTCTTGTCCGGTTGGCAGACAAGAATAGGCATTATTACAGTGGGCCCGCAAAATACATATGGCTGTGTGAATGCACCCTAAGGAACAGAGGGTTCCTGAGTCCACTCTCTGAAGTTAGTGTAGTACACATCAGTCCACCGCTCCATTCATTTTGATGGGACTGACTGAGCACTGTCAGTCCCATAGAAGTGAGCTGAGTGGTAGACTGAAGGGCACTACCACTACCTGTAGAGACTTGGGGACTCTATTCTTGGTTTTAATGGTAAATATAGATGTAGGCTTTAACTCTGCCTGTTTAAGTTATATTATTTGAATGTTATTACAGGACAAGAGCCTTTTTTATAGCTTTGGTCACTTTGTTTTGCAGCAATTTTCCTAATCACCAAAAAAGTGACAAAACTGCAAAAAGACATCACCTCATGGAAATACTCCTTTACGCATATTTCTGCAAAAGAAAAGGGGTTATTTCACTAAGAATATGAAACAGTCTAAATATCAAATTTAATATTCTGGTGCATGGACCTTTATCAGTTGGGAGTATCATAAATCCAGCGCCAGTGCACCAAAAATACTGTCTAGTCAAAGTTTACACCACCCAGAAGTTGGCGTAGTTCTACTCCTAAAATGATCCAACGGCAGATTGGGTATGTGCTCTGCAGTTTCATTCATCTCTATGGGACATTTCAGGGGTCCTTGCTGGGTATGTGGACCCCGTTCTCATGATGGATGGGGGTCCCAGCAGTCAGATCCCCACTGATCTAATTAATCCGTATCCTATTATGTAACCAGAATAATCCTTTAAAATGACACTACCTGGTGTTTAAAGTGAATAACAATATGCACGTCCACCCAATGAGCTGAGTGCTAGTGGACAGGCATTCATAGTCCCTCTCCCCCTCAGCCAGGTCTCTGCATAGCAGCTGATAGAAATATTTGTCTGCTTGTCTAGGAAGAAACAGAGCCTCTGCAGTATCATGGTGGTATAGATAAGATGGCTCCTCCTTGTTCTTGTTTAAGATTGTAACATTAGGGACAATTTTGTCAGCTGCCTGAGAGGTAAGGAAAGATTCTGTCTAGACCCGGCCCCGAGCAGAACAGATTAGGAGCAACACCAAATCTAAGGTAAAAATCATATGTGCAGCCATGTGAACGAAACACAAACAGCTCTTTTTATGAAAATAATAATAGATGGCGGTAACAGAGGCTAGAGGAAAAGTGTATGTAATATTAAATTTTTTTCAATTCTAATCTGTTTTACATAGAAGGTAATGTGAGGTGAAATACTTCTGAGTTAAAAAAAAAAAAAACTATTATAGCAGTGAAACAATATTTCTGGACAGCCAATAAAAGTATTTTTAGAACACAAAAGTATTTACCACAGATTTTCTCACTAACACGGCATCTCACTAAAAAGTACCTGCGTCTTATAGACCACAGTCATTGTGTTTCGTGAAGCTCCACCCATCCAGTAAGCATTACCCCTTTTCAAGCAAGTTTGAAAAAAAGTGTAGAAATGCTACCTGCAACAAAATTGCACTAATTTGTGCCACTTTTTAGACAGATTTTAGGGGCAGTGTCTCATATTTACATCTGGCAGCAAGAGGTGGAAACTTTATGATGCCTAAAGCAGTAGGAGATGCAACTGAGAGTTAGTGAAAGTTATAGGGCCTACAATGGGGATCATTTTAATACAATTTTAAATGGTTTTGTCCTAGCATTGAATTAAAAAAAAAGTTATTTGTAAATTACGTAAAATAGTTAGGAGTTAATCATACATTGAGTATTTGGTATTAGAATTTTGAAGCCAGAACTAGGACTGGATCCTAAACATAAAGCAAATATAGTGGAAAGACCTATATTTCTCTCTGTGCATCAACTCCTTCAAAACACTGATCAAATCTGAGGTGTGTGAATAAGGCCTAATTATTAAACTTAAACAAAGATCTGGAAGACCGAGAAAATCCCAGAGAAAAGTGCTGGAAAATCAGCAGACATTTGAGGGAGGTTTTGTTCTCATCATGGATACGGTTGTTCAATAGTCCAGTGTTGCCTACACCAAAGAAGCTGGCATTTAAGCATCTTGAGAAAGAAGTTTGATGTGAAAAGTCAATGGGGGAATTTATCACTCCCTGCATTCTAGAATTCTGGCTTCAAAAAAAGTTGCAAAAAAGCACACCATAGTGCTTCCGTGGTGTCCCGATCCAAGCCTCCGTTCCGTATCTCCGTGATTGCGGACCCATTGAAGTGAATGGGTACGTGATCCGTGATGCGGGCTGCACACGGCCAGTGCCCGTGTATTGCAAACCTGGCGTATGCGGGCCACAATACGGGCACAGGCCGGCACCGGTCGTGTGCATGAGCCCTTAGTCTCACTCCTTATGTATTATTGCAATGTTTAAGTCACAAATTTACTCCAGTAGGGGGTTAGTGTATATAAAAAAAGATAAAAGAAAAAAGAAAAATTGGAGTAGAATTTCTAGACAAAAGCATTAGGTTTAAAGATGTGGGTGGTCTAGGTTTAAAGGAAATCTGTCACCAGGATAATCGCTATTGAAGCCATAGCCTAATAGCACTTAGTGCCTTAGTTTCAGCAATAGATGTTTTCTATCTTCTGAAAATCCAGTTTATGTGGTATGCAAATGAGCCAGTAAGGTGCCCAGAGGGGCGTCACTCTTGCAGGAAGGAGCCCAGGCACGCCTCCTACATCACATTCAAGCCATAACTCCGCCCCCTTTTCCCTGCTCCCAGCATGAGGGCGGGCTTGGGCACTAGCAGGAGGTGTGTCTGGGCTCCTTCCTGCAAGAGTGACGCCCCTCTGGGCACCTTACTGGCTCATTTGCATACCAAACTGGATTTTCAGAAGATAGAAAACATCTATTGCTGGAACAAAAGCACATCTGGAAATAAGGTACTAAGTGCTATTAGACTATGGCTTTACTTCAATAGTGATTATCCTGGTGACAGATTTCCTTTAAAGATGTGCAGGTCTAGAAGGCAGTTGTGAATGTATGGTGATGGTACTGTTACTTTTGGGGTCTATGTGGAAGCCAGTGGCACTGAAATGCTGTACTGATATATGAAAGAATGGATTCTACTAAGTACCAACAAAACTAAAATAAAAGTTACAAATTGTAACAAAGTCAAGGTCCAAAACATCATGAAAAATATTTCAATTTTTTGGAATGGTCTTCACAGGCCTTGAATAAGAATATCACTGAAAATCTAGATCTAAAAACATGCGGTGCAGCCAAAACTGCCACAGGCCAGCTTATACATGACTTAGCTGTCAACCCAAAGCATATTCGGTCAACAGCTCTTATCAGATTCCACAACTGAATCTGAATCCAGCGTTCATGTTTATTTTAATGAGGAAAATTGAATGAGCTGTAGGCAGACACTGCTGGCAAAGGTTTATCTCCTGTGGCAAATAAAGGGTTGGGCATGTTAAAATGCAACTTTCATTTTCCGTCTTTGCCCCAATATTTGCCAAAAGCATAAGGTTATTGGAGTTTGTTTACCAGCTATTAAATAGAGCAAATAAAGTGGTACTTTTCATACGCATCCATTTTCTGAAATATGTAACATGTTTCTTACACAGCTTGTCACATGCGTTCTCTCATATTCATTTCCATAACTACATAAACTGCTGCCCACCCACTTTTTATTTTCACCTTTATTGCAGGTTATTTATAAAGGAAAAAATATACACAGGTGACGTGTATATATTGATTATTCCAGATATGTATATATGTTTATGACAGCATTTGACGGCAACAAATGTATAGACTCACATATGAATGCAATATAAGGTATTGTCATATACCACATCAGGTTTTAAAGAAACATTTTATCCTTCATATTAAAAATAATGGAAATATTTATAGCCAAATTAACAGGCACAGTGGACTGTGGTATTTTCATTGCTTTCTTGAATAGAGAAACTCTGGGTAAAAGTAGATTTTTTTTGTATTTCAGCCCACAGTTCAAGAACCCTACACTCCCAATATGTATACATACGGTACTTATTCAAATTCAATATCCCTCAGTCTTTTTGCATGTCTCTGTAGGAGCCTGCTCTCTATTCTGTCCTGAGCGGTAGTTGTCATAAGCTAACTAGGGAATGTCATGCCTGTGTTACTCTGCGTTGTGAGGTCCACCTTCAAGTCTTGGTCTTCAGGAAAGGTTATCAGTAGAGGTGAGCGAACCTGCTCGTAATGAGCGGTTTAATGCTCGGATCCCCTGCCCGCAGCCATCCGGATCCGTCCTCACCCGACTGTAAGTCAATGGGGACAGATCCATTTGGTGTCACACACTAGTCACATACCAGTGTGTGACACCAAACGGATCTGTCCCCATTGACTTACAGTTGGGTGAGGACGGATCCGGATGGTTGCGGGCAGGGGAGCGCAGGGGATCCGAGCATTGAACCGCTCGTTACGAGGAGGTTCGCTCATCTCTAGTTATCACTTTTTACAGGTGTTTTAATTTAAATATTGTAGTTTTACTGGCAGAAAACTACATAAAGGTCATTTAGAAGGCAACGTAAGGCGTGTTGCGGGTGTCCTTCTGCATGAGCAGTAGTACCAACATCGTAAATCTAGAATACTGAAATAAAAGGAGTGTAACACAGATGACATATTTTCTACTCAAAATTAAACCATAAAATAAAAAAACAAGGCATGCCACTGATATCATATATAAATACAAGTACAAAGTATCAAAACCATACAATGAAAGTTAAATTACATAAAAAAGTAAAAGATTTAAAAAAAAAAAAATCTCTTTTCCCTGCCTCACACTTGGAAGTCCTATAAAAAGCTTTGCATCCTGCAGACATTTCTTGTGCGAGACCTTTTACAAAACACTTAGTTCAACCGTAAAGTCTTAACCAGCAAAACTGCTCAGCTTGTTTTCTTTACAGATTGTTCTGTCTGTTCATGTTCTTTGCTCTTACCCCCTTTGTTAGTTTCCAAGTGTACATCTGCGCCTACAGAAAACAGCTGCATAGGAGTAAGATGACCCTCGTCCAGTCTTTTTGGACTGGCAGCTGAAGGCTCTGACAGCCAAGAAACAAGATGGCATTTGTCTCTACTCGTAGGCTGCAGGGGATAAAATGCTTGACACTCCCAGTGCCCAGAGGCCTTGTCTTGCTCTTCACTTTCAGAGGTCTGAACAGCAATTTGTGGCACTAGGCGGCACTGATGTTCATGGGCTGTAATTACTGATGATATACTTGCTGGTCTTGCTTGGATCCATGAGGTTTGGTGGGGCAGTCTTTCCCATAGCACACAGTTGCCCTCTGTTTTCTGCCCTTCAGAAACACAATCACTCCCCACTGTCTCCTGCTCGTCAAAGCTAACTTCTTGCACAGCTTCCTGCTTTTTGAAGGAATCCCTTCTCTCTGACAGGTTAAGCCTCCTCATAACTACTACTTCTGAATCACGCTCATGTTTTTCTGATCCCCATTCTTTATTCCGACTACCAGTATCAGATGTACCATCTGTGCCATCAGGCGGTTCCTCCCATGGCTGAATTTCTGGAGGTGTTGTCTTGCGACCACAGTTAAAGTGGCTGGCCATCTTTTCTACTGACTGTACTCTTTTTAAAAGAGGTGAACGAGGAGCTTCTGTCACCCTGCTACGTGCTCCTTGCCGTACAATGGCAGGAGGTGACAATGTTTTGCCCTGGAAGACACCATGACTAGCTCTAGAATGTCCAGGCAACAAAGGAGAAGGTGAACGTTGTGGGGAAGAAGGTGCCTGATGAGCAGGCGATGGAGTGCAAGCCAGTGGAGATGGTGGAATGCTGCTTGTTGACTTCCTTCGTCCCACCTTGTAACGTTGTCCACTGAGTTTGGGTGCTAAACACTGCAGTGAACTGGGCCGAATGTGACCAGCAGGTGAGCTTGGTGTACTAGAGCATGGAGATGTACTTTGAGGTGACACATTATCTAGGAAACAGAAAAGGTTTTCCAGTTAGTAAGTGGCACCGATACATTAATTCTCCTTCAATGTTAATTCTAAGGAACACTTTTTATTTGTCCGTATACTGTTCTAGCAACACACCAGGCTACAACTGACTACATATAGACAAGTAAAAAAACACCCCACCATTATTCACTAGCCCATTCATTTCAATGGGACCATAAAAAATGTGGACAGCACACAGCTGACATGCATATCAGAGCAAAAACCAAGCCATAAGTAAGAAAGAACTGACTGTAGACCTCAGAGACAGGATTGTGTTGAGGTACATATCTGGAGAAGAGTACAAAAAAAAATTGCTGCACTGAAAATTCCCAAGACCACAATGGCTTCCATATTCTTAAATGGAAGAAGTTTGGAACAACCAGGACTCTTCCTAGAACTGGCTGTCCAGCAATTAGGGGGAAATGACCTTGGTAAATGGGGTAACCAATAACCTAATGGTCAGTCTGGCTGAGCAGATGGGAAAACTTCCAGAATGTCAACCATCACTGCAGCATGCCACTGATCTGGGCTTTATGGCAGAATGACCAAAAATAATGCTCTCCTCAGTAAAAGAAACATGAAGCAGCTAAAGGACTCTCAGTCCTGTGGGAAACAAGATTCTGGAGAAACCAAGACTGAAATTTGTGGCCTCAATTCTAAGTGTCATGTTTGGAGGAAACCAGTCACTGCTCAAAACCATTCCTATAGTGAAGCATGGTGGTAGCAGCATACTGCTGTGGGGGTGTTTTTTAGTGGCTGCAACTGGGAGACTTGTCAGAGTTGAGGGAAAGCTAAATGGAGCAAAATACAGAGATATTTTTAATGAACGCCTGATCCAGAGTGCTCTGGACCTCAGACTGGGCTGAAAGTTTACCTTGCAACAAGACAATTACGCTAAGCACACAGCCAAGACAACACAGGAACGGTTTGGGGACAACTCTGTGAACGTCCTTCAGTGGCCCAACCAGAGCCATGACTTGAACTCAATTGAACATCTCAGAAGAGACCTGAAAATTGCTATCCAACCTGACAGAGCCTGAGGGGATCTGCAGAGAAGAATTGCAAAAAAACCCCACATCCACATGTGCAAACCTTGTGACATCATACCCAAGAAGAGGCTGTAATCACTGACCAAGGGGCTTCAACTAAAGCTACTTTCACATTAGCATTTCGGAATTCCGGTATTGAGCTCCGTCATAGGGGCTCAATACCGGAATAAAACGCTTCAGTTTTGTCCCCATTCATTGTCAATGGGAACAAAACTGAACTGAAGACAACGGAGCGCTCCAAAAAGCATTCTGTTCAGTCTTCAGACCGGAGAGCAAACTGCAACATGCTGTGGTTTGCTCTCCGTCCTGGGCATCCGCACCAAGACGGATCCGGAATGACCCCCAATGCAAGTCAATGGGGACGGATCCGTTCAGTGTGACACACTCAGTAAACGGATCCGTCCACCATTGACTTTCAATGGAGTTCATGACAGATCCGTCCACAGTACACCACACATGACAGACACATACACACAGACATACACACAGACATACTTACATGCTCCCAGCAGCTCCGCACATCACAGGAGGAGTAGGACTGCGCGCACATAGGAAGATTCTCCCTCCAGCAGAGGGCGCTGTGGGGAATCTTCCTATGTTTGCTCCGTCCTCCTGTGCTGTGCGGAGCATGTAAGTATGTCTGTGTATGTGTATGTTTGTGTGTATGTCTATGTGTGTGTGTATGTGATACGTGTACTTGCGGCAGCACGGATCCGGTGGCACCTTTCACCCACCGGATCCGTGCTGCCGCTAATGTGAAAGAGGCCTAAAGTACTGAGTAAAGGGTCTGAATACTTAGGTCAATGCAAGATTTTAGTTTTTCCTAAAACTTAAAAAAAAAAAAAAAAATTTTTTATTTTAGTACAAGGCTGCAACATGAAATGTGAAAAACTTAAAGGGTATGAAGACTTTCCAAATGCACTATACACACAATGGTAAAAAGAGCTTACAATGCTTTTAAGCTGGCCATATACATTAGATAAATATTGTACAAAACCGATGATTTCAGTCACACATCTATTGTATACAGGGACCTCCAAAGACAGATATCAAGGGAGATAAGGATCAAGCAGTTGAATTTCAACTGCCTGATCTTTTTGTTCTCAAAGAGATAAAGAGGAATCTGATGGTGACTTTCTCTCCTCTGAGGACTGACGCACGCACCGCCGAGCTAACATATTATGGGAGTGAGATTGGAAGAGATAGCCGTCAGCGACTAAGGCTACTTTCACACTGGCGGCAGGCCTGATCCGGCAGGTGAAGGGTGCTGCCGGATCAGGCCTGCCGCAGTGACATGTGTGGAGCCGGAACCGCGCTCCGGCCCCACACATGTCACACAGTACATACATACACATAAACATACACACACATATAGACAAACAAACACACATACATACTTACATGCTCCCCGGCAGGTCTTCGGAGCGTCAGAGGGACAGGACGGCTCACACAGGTCACGATTCCCCACAGCGCCCTCTGCTGGGCGCCTGGTGGAATCATGACGATTCCACCAGGCGCCCAGCAGAGGGCGATGTGGGAAATCGTGACCTGTGTGAGCCGTCCTGTCCCTCTGACGCTCCGAAGACCTGCCGGGGAGCATGTAAGTATGTATGTGTGTTTGTATGTCTATATGTGTGTGTATGTTTATGTTTATGTGTATGTTTATGTCTGTATGTGTCTATGTGTAGCCGGATCCGTAATGGACTCCACTGAAAGTCAATGGAGGGCGGATCCGGTTACCATTATGGTCACACCAGACGGATCCACCCCCATTGACTTGCATTGGGGGTCATTCCGGATCCGTCTTGGTGCGGATGCCTGGACCGGAGAGCAAACCGCAGCATGCTTTTAGGAGCATTCCGTTGTCTTCAGTTCAGTTTTGTCCCCATTGACAATGAATGGGGACAAAACTGAAGCGTTTTATTTCGGTATTGAGCCCCTATGACGGAACTCAATACCGGAATTTTAAAACGCTAGTGTGAAAGTAGCCTAACATGTAAGGTCGGCCTTACTTTGACAGCAGAACAGTTTCCTCCACATTAGAGCATGTTTCATGACTGAAAAATTAATGGAAACTTTTAGTACCATCACAGAGTTAGGCTACTTTCACACTAGCGTTAGCACGGATCCGGCACCTAAAGGGTGCCGACGGATCCGTGCTAACGCTATACATGTGTGGAGCCGGAGCAGCGCTCCGGCCCCACACATGACACACATTAAAACAACACACAGACTACATACAAACAAACATACAGACATACAGACATACATACATACATACATACATACATACATACTCACATACTCCCGGGACGCCGGCAGAACGTCTTCACGCGCCTCCTGCGCGCAGTGATGACGATTCCCCACAGCGCCCTCTGCTGGGCGCAGTGGGGAAATGTCATCGCAGCGCGCAGGAGGCGCGTGAAGACGTTCTGCCGGCGTCCCGGGAGTATGTGAGTATGTATGTATGTCTGTATGTTTGTATGTATGTCTGTATGTTTGTTTGTATGTATGTCTGTGTGTATGTATGCCGGATCCGGAATGACCCCCCATTGGAAATCAATGGAGGACAGATCCGGATTACTGGTGTGTCCACACCAAACGGATCCGTCCCCATTGACTTGCATTGGGGGTCATTCCGGATCCGTCTTGGTGCGGATACCTGGACCGGAGAGCAAACCGCAGCATGCTGCGGTTTGTCCTCCGGTCTGAAGACGGAACGGAATGCTTTCAGGAGCATTCCGTTGTCTTCAGTTCAGTTTTGTCCCCATTGACAATGAATGGGGACAAAACTGAAGCGTTTTTTTCCGGTATTGAGCCCCTATAACGGAACTCAATACCGGAATTTAAAAACGCTAGTGTGAAAGTAGCCTTAAAGGTGTTTTCCAGGCTCCTGATATTGATAACCAATCCTCAGGATAAGTCATCACTATCCGATCAGTGAGTGTCTAACACCCTGCCCCCATGCCAATCAGCTGTTCCCTGCAGCAGAACAAACTCTTGAATAGAGCAGAACGTACAGCTCCATTCAAAATGTAGTGGCTGTGCTGTGTTACTGCAGCTCATCTTCCACTGAATTGAATGGGCACTGAGCTGCAGTAACCCAGCACTGCTACTACACTTTGAATGGAACTGTACTTACTCCATTCAAAGTGCTAGTAACAGCTCCAGAGCCTGCAGGAATCAGCTGAACAAGGAGTGCAGGGTGTCTGACCTACATCAATCAGATATTGACATATTATTCTGAGAATAGGTCATCAATATCAGGAGCCTGGAAAACCCTTTAATCATGCCTACTAGTTCCCTGGTAAAGAAGCATCTTAAAGGGAGTCTGTCACCTCCATAGCCCCATAGCACAAATAATGACAAATGTAACTGTACCTGGGGCGCTTTCCTCTGACTTGTAGAAGCTGTAAAAACGTACTTTAATCCATATGTAAATTAGCTGTTGGAAGTGCCCGGAGGCGGAGCTCACCGCCGTGGAGCCCGGGCTAGTCTGCTTTTTTAAACGCTCTCCCCACCCCTGTCACTGCCTCCACCCGCCCTCCTCTTCACTTGCGTCCTCCATCTGTTCCAGGCTCTTGCTGAGCCGGCGCATGAGCACTGCATTGCCCATTGTGGGCACGGCATCGGCGTAGCCACTGCGCATGCGCCGGCTCGGGGAGAGACTGGAACAGACTGAGGACGCAAGTGAAGAGGAGGGCGGGCGGAGGCAGTGACAGGGGTGGGGAGAGCGTTTAAAAAAGCAGACGAGCCCGGGCTCCACGGCGGTGAGCTCCGCCTCCGGGCACTTCCAACAGCTAATTTACATATGGATTAAAGTACGTTTTTGCAGCTTCTACAAGTCAGAGGAAAGCGCCCCAGGTACAGTTACATTTGTCATTATTTGTGCTATGGGGCTATGTAAATGCTTTATAGGGGCTATGGAGGTGACAGACTCCCTTTAAAGGTGTTCTCCAGGAATGAAGAGAAGGAAAATACTTAAATATTACTTTATTATAAATCTATTTATTAGTTATTATGGCTCATTTTGTCTGGGGAGCAGTCATCAGGGGAAATAAAATGACCACGTCCTATTAGTGCACACAAAACCTGTCCTTATCACACAGCAGGAGGCGTTATTTCAAGATACTGAGCTAAAGAGCTGCCTCTTAAGGCTAGTTTCACACTAGCGTTTATATATTCCGGTATTGAGCTCCGTCATAGGGGCTCAATACCGGAATAAAACGCTTCAGTTTTGTCCCCATTCATTGTCAATGGGGACAAAACTGAACTGAAGACAACGGAATGCTCCTGAAAGCATTCCGTTCAGTCTTCAGACCGGAGAGCAAACCGCAACATGCTGCGGTTTACTCTCCGGTCTGGGCAACCGCACCAAGACGGATCCGGAATGACCCCCAATGCAAGTCAATGGGGACGGATCCGTTTGGTGTGGACACACTTGTAAACGGATCCGTCCTCCATTGACTTTCAATAGAGGTTATTCCGGATCCGTTTAAAAGCTAATACAACCGGATCCGGAATTACGGATCCACAAGGTTGTATTATCAGTACGGATCCGGCGGGTCCCTTCACCCGCCGGATCCGTACTAACGATAGTGTGAAAGAGGCCTAAGTAATTTCATTTTCTTAAACCACAGAGAACTCCTTTAAACAACTGATTCCAGTGTCAGGTTTCCTGTAATTGTATATTACGAATACACTGCTGGCAATGTGCCTATATTATAACCATCTAATGCCTAAAGGCAGTAAGAAAACAATGTAAGATTTACCAGTGGGCATATCAGGAGCAGGGCTTCGACTGGGGGTTGTGGGGCCAGGAGACAGGCTGTGGGTTGGAGAAGCTGGAAGGCTCTCACTGGAAGACAGTGACTGATGTAGTCCTGAGGAAAAGCTCTTACTAGTTTGTAATACTGTTGATTGCTTAGAAATTTTCCTGAAGAGAGAACGCTTTCTATAAAGAGACACAAAGAATGAAGTGTTCAGAATTAATTGTCAGAAAACACTTGCAATTTTTTTAAGAACGTCAGTAGACATCGCATGTTCACATATCTAGAGCCCAGAACTTGTTTTACCACTCCCTGACATCACACCATAGGTAGAATCCACAGCCACAGTCCAGTGAAGCACCAAGAATCCTAGGACTTGCAGTCCTACACCTTCCAGAAATTAGAAGTGCTTTCTCTGCAGCATCCCTGGGTCAAGAAAAGAGACTTGGCATGCTGCATGTTGTTTCTGTGGATTTTAGGATGAACATTTGTTAATCATTTTACACTTATTAGTGTTTCACTAGAGTCTTCTTTATTTTTTTTTATAACTCTTTATTGAATTTTCACATTTTATATTACAACAGACACACAGACTTGTTTTGTCCATCCGTGGTGTCACAATGTACAATGAACACAGGAATTGAACAAGCCCCTCCCTCCCACCACCCCCCCTTCCCTCCCCCCTTCTTGTTGTCTCAAGTCAACTTTCCTCTCCCCTTCCTCACAATTAAGACCGTCACTCTTGCAGTATGAGCTGACTGTTTTTCTTAGTGCACCTTCAACATCCCCAATCTACCTGCTATGTCCTCCTTCAAATACCATTCCGTATGCCTGAAAGGCTCCACAATTAGACGTATGGTCTCCTGATCCTGAGAAGAAATAATAAATCTTTTCCATTTTTTGAAGAAGGATTTTGTCTTTGTCCCTTTGTGAATAAGTGCATGCGTCCTGTCATGATACATGTAGGATGCCAGTTGACCTATTACCTCATGTATATTAGGAGGCTTGTTCCTAAGCCAGTGATTAAGGAGAGTTCGCTTGGCAACCAATAATGTTGCTACCACTACCAGGGGAAAAGGACCAGTCTCAGGACAATCATAAAGTAACAAAATCTGAGGCGAAAAAAAAGGTAAGTCTACGTTCCAGACCTTTTTAATATAATCCCGAACAGAGTTCCAGTACGTGACACTCTCTTTACATTGCCACATGCAGTGATACAAATCCGCTGCTGGCAGCGCACATTTAGGACAAGCTATCATCCTGTCTGGAGCAGCTGGGTGCGGTGGAATATTAAAGGCATATATTGCCCTGTGGATAAATCGGAAATGAGATTCCCTCCATTGTTCACTTATCACCGCCCTATTAAGTCTACTCTTGCCCTCCACTATCTTCTTGGGTAGTTCATTGTCCTTCAAGATCATACTCCATGTTTTGAAAAGTTTTTGGGGAGGCATATCCAGCAATCTTGGAAGGAGGCCCCTGTATAACCATGTAATAGACCTTTTCACCTGTCCCCCCATTATATATTCATCAAAGTCATTATCTCGCAATTCCCCCGACTGGTCTCTTAACCGACTATAACAAAATGCCTTAATCTGGGAGAAAGACAAAAAAATCAGTGGACGGAACCCTATATTTCTCATCGGGGTATCCAAAAGCAATTTGACCATACGTCCTTCCTCGTCATTTTCAACCCCCAATACTTGAGCCTGCAAACGCTTATGTAACAGTATTATCGCCCCAGCCTTGCCGTTGTTTGCCGAAGTTCCCACCACCTGACCCACCCATTGCTTCTGCAGTCTAATGAAATCCTCCCTTGTCAGATGCGTCTCCTGGAGCATTGCTACATCCACTTTCAGGCGTTTTAGGTGGTTCAGTATAAGTGAGCGTTTATTTGGGGATCTCAACCCCTTAATGTTCCAGGAGACTATCCGCATATGACTTCAGTAATAAATGATATCCTGTGCATGTAGTGACCATTGATCGATCCTATTACCATTGACTGGCTTGAGACAACAAGAACCCCTTTCAAAAGTTTCCAATACCCCCCCCCCCAAACCTTTCCCATCCCCTCTCCCTCAATAAACAGACAATAATAAAAGTACCCACTTTTCTTCTCCCTGTCTAAACCTTCTCCTCTCCTTCCCAACCATTTCGTGACTTCTCTTCTTCCCATAATACAGAAAATGGACGCGGCCCACCATCCCCATCAAAATAGATATAGTTAACATTTGTAAACAACTCCTCATCCTATGTTGTCTCCCCCTCAAAACTCATTTCTCTGTAGCGCAACAAAACTGAACTAATAACCGCGACAGAGTTTTCAAACTCTAACTTTTCAAAAACAGACAGTTATATGGTGCACTTGTCTCACGGTGGATATTCTCGTCTCTCCCCCTGTTCTGATCTCTTTTCTTTTGGCGGACGATTTTCCAGCTCTTTAGTGTCCCGTGAGCGATCTTGCCTTCGCGTCGGTACTTGTCTGTTCGGCGATAGGGAGCTGATAGGGAAGTCCCTGGACTCCAGTAATCCCGCTGCTTCCTCCGGAGTAGAATATGTTGTTGAGCCCCCGCTGCCATCATACACCCTGAGAGTCGCTGGGTACTGGAGGACAAACTTGACTTGTTTCTTGAATAAAGCAGAACAGATCATGGAAAAGGCTCTTCTTCTTTTAGTGACTTCGGCCGAGTAATCGGCGAATGTCAGAATCTTGGCATTAAATAAAACGATGGGTGCCGTGCGTTGTTGATATTCTTTCAAGATGGCCGCTTTATCTGTATAATCTAAGTAGCGAACTATTATTGGTCGCGGTCTGCTAGCTACCCCCGAAGTACCATCCTTAGCTTCCATTGATGGGCCCTGAGGTCGATAAGGGCCTATACGGTGAGCTCTTTCCACCTTGCATTTGTAATCAAGACCCAGCATAGAGGGCAATTGGTTCTCACAAAGGTAGCGCATCTCCCCCGCTGGAACCGATTCAGGTATGTTCAAGATCCGCAGGTTATTACGGCGGGATCTGTTCTCGAGATCGTCCACCTTTGCCCACAAGAGCTGGTTCTCCCTTATCACCTCTTGTACCTTAATGCGAGCGTAGTCAGCGTCATTTTCAGCCGTCAGAATTCTCTTTTCCATCTCTGTAATCCGCTGGCCTTGCTCTTGCAGATCTTTTTGCAGGCCTTGCAGGGTAGTCGCCACAGCACGCGCTAGCGTTTCTGATATATCCGGTGCCATCTGCCTGGCTACTAGCTCTGCCAGTTTTTTATAATCCACCTGGACTTGTGGGTCTTCCTCCAGGTCAGATGCCTCTGATTCCTCCCGAGTCTCACCCACTGAGGCCTGTGAGGCAGCCGGAGAGTCCGGCGCCATCTTGTTTCGCCGCGTTGTTTTGAGGCGTGCTGCTCCCGAAGCAGGTTTGTGCGCTTTTTTTTTTGGCACATATCGCTCCATCTTCCCACCTACACTCACTCACACTTCTTTCCGACTTGCTTTGGGGAGATTCTCAGCTCTAATCACCGTGGTTTTAGAGGATTGCTATGGATCGGGACGGAGCGGTTCGCGCCTCACCTTCTACATCACCGGGGCCGGAACCGGAAGTGAGTCTTCTTTATTTTAAGGCTAATAATGGAGGGATGTTACACTTACCACTTCTACGCTACTGGAAGGATTTAGGACTGCGAGCTCTAGGATTCTTGGTGCTTCACTGGAATGTGAATGCTGCCTATGTGTGGTTCCTCTGAATCTTGGATTACCTGACATGGGACTGTGTAGCTAATGTTAAAACAACTTCTTTAATGCTGTTCTTTTAGAACGGTGATATTTTATTTTACCTGCTCCAGCCAGATTTATATGTGATATTGTTCCCCTATAAGAGTTTTACATCTGCATTAGAATTTGCTTTAAAGGGGTTATCCCATGAATAACGTAAAAAATGAAAATCAGACATCATATAGTACAAGACGATCTAGAACCAGCCCTGTACCTCACATGGATCCAGAGATCTCCACATTCATTGCTCTGCTAGATTTATATCACGCTGACAGCTCGGGGAGTGTCTTTTCTGCTGCAGCTAAGGAGGCGTGTCTGAGCTCTCCCTATCACAAGCTCAGGAGGCAGTTAAAAGTTAAAAGCATGTGCGGCCTGCTCAGTGAATAGGTCAAAGAAATAAGAAATTAAATGGTACTATACAGATACATCTTATTGAATAACTCAGTATGTATACAAAATTTTTAATGACATGCAATTACAAAAGTATTCAGATCCAGGTGCTGGTTTGAAAACTGTAGAATATTTTTCGTGGGACAACCCCTTTAAGGCAGGAAGAGAAGAACAACGGTGTCCTCACTTTAGCCTAATGGACTGATTGCATTAACTCTTAACTCCCTTACAGAAGGTTGATTTATATGCATCCTGAGAAATAGGGTCTTGACCCTAAGGTATCAGTCTACCTCTACTATGTCTATTACTACAGTCACCCCTAGAAGTTTGAAATCCTTCCAGTCTTCCCAATGCTCTGTGTCTACCACACATTCATACATTTATCTGTGTTTTTAACATAAATACATGACACAGAACACTCTTGTACAGGTCTGCAAAAGTCTAATTAGTATTATTACTGCACTACAGATACCATTAGTTTTTGTACTACAGTCCTTATACAGTCCTAATATGTGCTGCACCTTATGTTCTGAATTAAAAAAAAAACTAAAACCCCTGCCAAACCTTTGCCAATGGATCCTTAGTCCCCTGCTGGTCGTTGATTTCTAGGCTGCAGCAATGATGTGCTGTACTCAATGCTCAACATCATTACTGCCCACAGATGTGGTAACACTGGCACATCACCAGTGTAGCCAGTGACTGACTGCCACAGGCACATGTCGGCTATAGCAAGTCACACTTACACTAGACTGTGGACTGATCAGCGGCAGTGTATACACTGGACTGTGGACTGACTGACAGAGGTGTTTAAAATGAACCTGTCATGTTGAACCTGTCATGGGGTCTGAGCTGTAGGAGCTGAGCAGACTGATATATGGTTTTGTGGGGAAAGATTCAGTAAAACTTGTATTTCATTCATTTAAATTCCTGCTCATTCTGGGTTATGAAGTTAACAAGGCGATCCTATCAGTGATTGACAGCCTTCCCTCTACGACTGTGTATACACAGCTAGCCATAAATCACTGATAGGGCCACCTCCTTGGCTTCAAAGCCCAGAATAAGCAGGAATTTAAATGTATAAAACATGTATAAAATGTTTTAATAAAATGTTTTGTATAAAAAATATATGGAAGAGTACAATACATTTTCATCATGACAGGCTCCCTCTTAAGGGTACCTAAACCTTTGGGAGAAAGCAGACCGCAAAGCAGCGTTTCTCACAGCGTTCAGCACTGTCGGCTTTCGTCAGCTCTGTTTGACGTTTCCAGCCTGCAGAGTACAGATCCCATATACTTTATGTGGTTCCATGCTCTGCATGCCAAACAGAGCCGATGTACGTTGTGTCATTGAATTCAATTAAAATACAGCATGCAATAAGCTCCTATGATCTCGTGACTGGCAGCCAGAATATTATGCTTTACATCTATGTCTATGCAGCATTGGTTGTTGCATCTGCAATCATTTCAGTCACCATATGGAGTTGTGCGTTGGTAGACTAGAAAAGAAGTAACCATGCCCAGCTGACTAGGATATATTCCTCTAAAAACTCCCATGTTTACCTGTCCTGATTCTCTCTTTTCCTGCTTTTCTTGGTCCTTCGGGCCATACGACCTTTACAGCTGTTCTTTCTGGCTGGACCAATTTTTATAGAAGTGTTTTCTAGGGGAGTGGTCCTCAGTGACACTTTTGTGCCGCTCTGCCAAGGGGAAAAAAAAAAAAAAAGTGTAATGAACGTTAATGAACAACGATACTTTCAAAAATTGGAACGTGTGTGTTCCACAGTGTGTCCCAGTTAGTAAGGCCAAATTTGGCTTATTCATCAAGAGTACATTCCCATATGAAAGCCAAGGAATACAAGTATTGATAATGTGACCCATGAACGTGCAATAAAATTTAAACACAGCGAATCCATAAGTATAATGCTGTAGATTTCACCCAGCTAGCTCACAGACAATAAGGTACTAAAAGAAAATGACATTTTCTACTTTGCTTTTAGGCCAGATCCACATCTGTTTGCCAGCTGTGTTATCTGCCCATATACTACTTTCACACTTGAGCTTCCTATTCATTTTCATTGGGGACAAAACTGAACTGAACGAAATGGAATGCACCAGAATGTATTCCGTTCCGTTTGGTTGAGTCCCCATCGCGGACAGAATAAGCGTTTTTCTTCCCACGATGTGATGCGGAGCAAGACGGATCCATCATGACACACAATGGTGGCGGATCCATTTTCTCAGACACAAAAGAAAACAGATCCGTCCCCCACTGACTTACAATGGTTTTAGAGATAATACAACCGGATCCACTCATAACAGATGCAGATTGTTGTATTATTGTGACGGAAGAGTTTTTGCTGATCCATGACGGATCCAGCAAAAACGCTGGTGTGAAAGTAGCCTCACTCGTAGTTGTCGAGGCCTGACTGTGGGTTAACAGACCCAAACTTATGGAATCATAGATTAACCTGCACTTGGGCCATGACACATCTAAGTAATATGGACAGATGACACAGCCGGAAAAGGGATGTATGAATCTGGACTTAGTTAATTTGCTCTACTTTTTATTACAAGATGTCTCGTTCTCTGTTCATTAGTAAAATCTACTAAATAATCTAATTAAAAAATCTGAAGATACATTACCAGAGAGCAGTACATTTGAGACCTAAGACCGTTACAGTTAGAACTTGGTGGATAGGTCATATATATCCAAAAACAACCAGTGGGATTTTAAAATCAGAGCAAATGATCTGCAATGTTTACTACGAGTTTAGTATTTCATGGTAGTCACAGTGGAAAGGGTGGTTGATTAAAAAGACAAGTAATAGACTGGGAACACTCTGCGCCTCTGACAGGCAGAAAATATAAACTTTCTACTTGGGCTGTGAGCCGATCTATTCCAATTAATAAAGCTGGCCTGAAATAAGTTGTCTGGGAAAACATACTCACTTTTGTAGACACTTTTCAAATTTAACAAGTGTGGAAAAAAAAAAAAAAAAAAAAAAAGTGCAAACTTGCAACTTTTCACAACTGGCATATATTCACTGATTAATGTGAGCCACTGACAGATTTCATTCAAAACACTGCCAATTTTATCTTCAGAGAGCAACTTCTCAAATCGCTGTTCTATAATCATGTATGGTTTCTGTGGCTCTGATGCTAAGAAGCAACTGAAAGAATTTTAAACAGTATGCAACAAATCTTATCGGTGTCCAAGATAGAAGTATTTTATTTCTTTAACAAGGAGGTAGTTTTCTTGCAATGCATTGTTAAATGTGAATCGTACCTTTAAAAGAAGCTCCACCACATCCATGTGTACCAGGCCAAGGACAGATTCTCCATTCACATGTGTAATCAAATCCCCAGCCCTTAACCCTGCTTCATGAGCCGGACTTCCATCTTCTACACTCTGGAGGAATACAATAAAGGGTTTAACAACCTTCCAAACTGAACTCTTTACTCAACCTGACAGAAAAGTTCACTCACCCAGACCATGTGGTGCACAGTATACACATCACTTTCTCCCATGTAAACACGGATGGCACGCAAGGTGAAGCCATATTTCTTGCCAGAACTATGTATAATTATTGGGGGGCGCAGACTTGTTACTGCCACTGCTGTTTCTCGGCTGGGAGAAGAGTCCCTGGATGAGGGATTAGATGACAGAGAATGTGGGGATATGGGACTCATAAGGGATCCAGTGGAAAAATCATCTGTTGAAACAAAATAAAGCCATTCTTAGTATCTCATAGGCACAAGTACTTAAAGGGGTTCTCTGGGAATTAATACAATTAAAATACTTAAATATTATGTTATCATTAGGAGAAATAAAATTCGTTCGATTAGTACACAAAACCTGTCTTAATCACACAGGAGGACAAGTTACTTCACAACACTGAGGTAAAGAGCTGCCTCATCCTCCTCTCTGCTCTACTTGTCAGGGATTATGATCCTGAATACAGGTGATAAGATCTTAAAATGAATCTCTGTAGGAATAGCTTTAGGAAAGCTAATTGAGCAGTAGCTTTCCTAAAATTACAGCCACAGAGCGCCCCTCAAACATCTCACCTGAGGTAATGATCAATGAGAGTGCAGAAACAGATGCAGATTTGGGAACACGACTTGCTGGAGTAGAACTCTGTTTTTCAGGTGTCTCTCTCTGACCCCGTAGTCGCCTACTCAGTCCGGGATCCAGAGTGCGAGGAGTAGAGTTTTTGGCTCCAGTGCTGTTACTGCGCAGACGAGTTCGGCTTAAGCTCACTATATCTGCTAAAGAAGGACACATTAACCAACTTATTGTAATCTAACCATGTTATGTGCATTATATGCATTACTTTACTGCTTACATCTTGTTTTTGTGGATACATTCATAAACAGAAAAACATATAGAAATACATGGTGTGATGTTCCCATTGACTATAATTGGGCAAACAGTTCATAGTTCGAACGTACACGTTTTTATATAGCAGTGAATGGGAGAAAAATGGAAAAGTAAAAGAATATGTTTCTATCCATTAAACGTATCCGTTTTTTTCAGATAACGCCTTCAAATCTTTATTTTAATAAGAAAAGGTTTCACTAAAACCTGTGCTTTTTTGTTAAAAAAAACGGACACCAATGTATTGATACCTATGCACATCCTTCAAACATATACATTAAAATAAAGGATAGATAATCACAAAATTGGATATGTTTGTATACGTATTTTACTGTATGACTAAATGTATCCGCTTGACGTACAGCAAAAATGAGATGTGAACAGCCCCTAACATGACTTGCTACTGGAGAGTTTGCATACATATATGTATATAGTCTAAATATGAACTATCATAGCCAGCAATTGTCCTAAAACACTTGAAAGACAAGGCCACAATGCAAGAGGAGATTGTATCAGTGTCTGACAGCAATACGTTGATAAATCTCCCCTCCCCTATATGTACTGCTCTCTCTATTAATTTCTCTATAACTGTCTTGAAGGAAGAAGGTTAAGCATTTGCTTACCGCAAAGTGATGATGGCCTTGATGATGTCCCTTTTTTATCACCTAAAGTGAATATGGGTTTGTCAGACTTGTGATCAGAGGTCTCATCTTCAGAAGAAAATGCAAATTTGGGCATGGTGTCCAGGCTACAAGTACTGGTTAGCACGCACGGGCTTGCACTGCGCTCGCTTAGCCAGGAATGATGGGAAGACCCAGAAGATGTCCAGGACCTTAGTCTAAATCAGTAAAAATATCAGAAAGTAGGGTAAGCATGCTAATATCATTATGAAATCCCTTCTGCCTATATACACACACAAGGGGTTAAAATGTACATCTACGCCTTTACTTAAATGGGAATTCTGGTTGTTTCAAGTTATTCCCCATTGTTCATTTTAGGGAGGCTGCAGGGGGTACAGGGCCCAGCGGTAGGACCCTCACCAATCTAATAGTAGATAGGGGATAACTTGAAACAACTGGAATACCCCTTAGAGCTCTAATGCCCAATCTGACATTGAGTGTGGAGAGATGTTCCTGCACCATGGGGTGGTATAGTTGTCAAGGCAACTTTATGAATACCATCCTATAAGACGACCCATGCATGACACACTCCGGACATTTTATAGTTACCTTGGCAACTGCATGGACAAGTATGTAGGAGTGTTTGTATTCCCCCTTAAAGGGGTATTCCCATCTCATTAGGCTATGCCCCCAATGTCTCATAAGTGTGGGTCCCACCTCTGATAAGTGTGGGTCCCACCTATACCTAGAGCAAAGCCCACACCGCGCATGTGCGGCAGGAAAGATGGCACTTCTCAGTTTTGCATTACTTGGTAGATAACACCACTCTCAAAATGTTGTCAATATTTTTTTGAAACATTAAAATTACTTGGACAAGTTGGTTTTCTTACTTACTATGGCGATAGATATTGAAAAGTAGGCCGGACAATTGTTATAATTGTTATCATAGCTAGTAAGCTAGAAAAATGTAGACAGGTATGTGAGGAAACAACCTCCACAAGAGAGAACATTTACACAAATCCGATTCTTTAGTAAAAAGGGTTATCCCTAGTTTTAGTAACTACTTGCAGTCCCCATGTAATAACAGTTCTGGAGCCTCTATTCTTAAGACTATGTTGTGCTATTCCTTCACAAATACATATGGTAGTTAAAGCCCCCGCAATTTCCTTCTCCGCTGTCTATAGATAAGGCTATATATTTCTGTGAATTTAGAAGTAGGGATGAATGGCTGGAAGCTGTCTGGAGCTCTTCACCTGCTTCCGTATAAGATCACTATGCAGCACTAACGGGGCGCATGGAAGTCCACCACTGAATGCAGGGAAAGGTGGGCCAGAAGGATAAACCAGAGAGAAAAGTGTCATTGGATCTTTTATACCAGCATAAAAATGCTCGCTGCTCAGCAGCAAATTTCCATGTGAAAACAAGGAACATGTCGACAGCATGATGTAAAGTGTATCGGGGGATGAAGGAAGACAATAATCTGAATAGTTTTATTTTTTTATTACACCTTTTCTCTGGATGCCATTTTGTTTGTTTGTTCATCTAACTAAATAGATGCGGCTAGTCCCATGCCAGTAAGGGTGCATTCACAAGTATTTTGCGGGCCGCAAAACGCTGTTCTGCAAAAAATATGGATGATTTCCATGTGACAATTTTTTTTTTGTGAGCCCATTGTAATAATGCCTATTCTTGTCCGCAAAACAGACAGAAATAGGAGATGTTCTATGTTCTTTGCAGGGCTGCAGAATGGACATATGGATGCGGACAGCACACAAAATCATTCGGTCTATGTGCAATATGCAAAAAATACAGATGGGCTGAGGACCAAAAACATGTCTTGTGAATGGGGCCTAAACATGATATGGGAGGGACATATCCATAAAGATGGAGAGAGCCGACAAACACAGTGAGGGACATCTATCAAGACTGTCATTCCCATAAGCCATTCTTGATCCCTGTGTGCTGGAGTGAGATGCACCTAATTTATTAAGAGGTAGATATCTTCTAAGAAATTAGGTGCATCACTAGCAGTCCATGCGCCAGAAACTAATGTCCACACCAGCCAGGAGCTGGCATATACTTCAGCTATACTTTATGCCAGTTTCTGGCGTATGTTATAGTACATCCGGTGGGCCATGATGAGCCCCGTCCCCTTTCTCCCCACTTTAGAGAAGTAACAATAAAAGTGCCAAATTATTGTGTACATGTAGCGTGCATCAGAATTTGAGACTCTGATGTCACTATTGTGGCGTAAAGACATTAGTAAATGCCCGTCTTTATATGTGCTCACCAAGGGACACTGTCTTAACTGGTACCTGGGAATGGAAGACATTAATAAATGGAACAAATCTATTAGAAGCCCATCTGGTCTCACACGTAGGGAGCACAATACATATACTTGACCTTTATGACTCTCTCTGCAGCCACACAGGCTGTAATGAGAATAAAATAAACTAAATGAAAATAATTACTAGCAAAAAGTTTTTGTCAGTAAATGTGTTCTGTCGCACCTGGTTTCTGAAGTGATTAGGCTTTTTTCATCATCTTTGGACAAGACTTTCTCCCACTTCTCACTCCGGTCTTCTTTCTCATCGCTATGGCTTCTCTCAGTAGAGGAGAAGCTGAGATTAAGTTGTGTAGCAAGATGTTCAGAGCTACTGTAAACCTAAAAAAAAAAGAAGATTGAAAAATGTGAACTTTTGACCAACATGTCTCTTCCACAATTTTTATGTACAGACAACCTACTTGTAAAATCCAGAAAGTGTACAAACCCCACTCAACAAAAAATAACAGCCATCACCACAGAACATGCCATCTACATTTCATATATTTTAGATAAATACGGAAAAAAAATAAAGACAAAACAAAGAATCCAGACCTTGCTGAACCGATGTGAACAAGAAGAAAACTGACGAATTTCCACAGATGATTCCTCATCATTGGTCTCATCATCTTCTTCGGAACCCAAATGATGATAACGTTCTGAACGTGCTGTGAGGGCAAAAGAGAAGAGAGATTTATCAAAAGATGATAAAAAGAGAGGAAGGAGTATGAAAAACAAAGAAGAAGCAAAATAGTAAAAAATAAAAGCAAATGCAATACACCCTCAATATTCCCTTACTGTCAAAATAACTGGTGTCATCATCAGCTTCCAGTTGTGGCACAAACTCTGCTTTCTGTCTCAGAAGCCCATTCCAGTCCAATGAGCGGAAGAAGACATGTTGCTTTACCTCTTGTGCCCCTCCTGCATCAATATACATAACATGTGATATAACAAGTCAGAACTGTAATACATACGTAAGCTGCTATTTTTAAAGAAATTATGAATTCTGCATTGTACTAAAACACAGTCTCAGAGGTGGTCTCATAACAGGTTTCAATATATTCTTTAACAGCTCAACCTACAGATTTCCTGTTACAAGTAATTACAGAAAATGTCCTTATCTTAAGATGGCTCCACAGCCATCATTTTGAGCTGGCCATAGACTTGGCCACCAGCAGTGCTTCAGATAGTGGCATTGCATATGCATTTGAGTTTACGGTTATCCTCCATTCCACACAGCTCCCAGACTGGTCATCTAATCATGCCCTGAACACGCACAACAGCCAGACGCTAACCTGTTTGGATGAACTAATTTTTCTGAGTATATATTTGAAAAATGACCCTTGGCTAAAGATGCTAGGGAGGCTTATACCCGTTGTGGCCTGCTATTGGCTGCTCCATCCCACCCCTGTCCCCAGTTATTTTGATCCACGCGATGGGGAGGCACCTGGGCATTAGGGGGGTCATTATCAAGGTTGGATAACCCCTTTAGGTATTAGTTATTTTTTTGAGAATTTTTGTTTTGTGAGGGCTAAATACAAGGTGGGCCAAAAAAACAGAACCCAGTTTCCTTTGTGTGGCTTGTAAAGGATAATGCTTATTGGACCTCATTCATGAAAACGTTCTTACAGTGAAACTGTCTGTTGCCCACAGCAACCAATCAGAGCTCAGCTTTCATTTTACCACAGCAGTTTAAAAAATAAATGATGTCTGTCACATCCTTCCCTCCCTGTCAAATGGTACTCTGTGGAGGATGTTCAACATGCCATATTCCATTCAAAGAGCCAAGACAGTGGAGGCTGATATATGAGCAGGTGAGTCAAAGAAACATATGACAGTACTGCTGGTCAATTATCAGACCTGTCCATTTCATGTATACATGGTTTGGTGTGTAATTGGTGTAACACTGGATCTGTGGCTGATGACAAAAAATAATAAAAAAATAAAAATAAAATATAGACAACCCCATGTTCAGACACTTGTCACTCTGGCAAATGTCCAGGAAATTAAAACATAAATTCTACCAGCAGGCACACATCAGAATAATATGCAGATATGTACTGAAATCTTGTCACCTGAAGCCAAAAAGAGCGTCAGTTGTGCAAGCCTTTCAAGGGGATATCTGCCTTTTTCTTACTGATGAGCTATCCTTTGTATAGGCCATCAGTATCTGATCGGCAGGCTCCAACACTTGGGACCCCCCGCCGATCAACTGTTTGAGAAGGTAGTGGCTCTCGCATTTGCGTAGGCCACGTGACCTATAGTCGTGACGTCACTGGCCTGCGGGAAGCGGCAGAGGGCATACAGCACAAGAGGGGACCAGGTGAATCACTCAGCTGCAGTAAGGAATAGTGCTGCAGCTGATGGGTTGTAGGTAAATCCTTGTGTTCGGCTTGCAATGACGCAGGGCAGCAGCGGTGGGAAAGAAGGAAAGAGATTTAGGAACTGACATTCCTAATTCCACCATTCCATACATACTGTATATAGACATTATAATGCCCATCCTCATGCATAAGAGTCCAGGAGAACTCTTTTTTAGATCTTTTCCCGATGGTATGTAACTCGAGTCAAAACCAACAAATGGTATCCCTCTATCCCTAATACATGCTGGAGGTGTGGAAAGGAGAGAGGGATATTACTGGTGGGCTTGTGATAAACTTGTTAAATTTTGGACTGAGATTTTAGAGCTTTCCAAATCAATATGCCCTCTACCATCACTTCCAAAACCACCTCTGATTTTTTTTTTTCAACTGGTCGGATGACTCCTGAGGTGTGCCGAAACGAGTCCTCCTTTCTTTCTTAATAGCAGCTGCCAAAATCCTCATTCCACCTCTTTGGAGATCCACACAATGCCCCTCTATTTCTCAATGGCTCTCCAAAGTAGACCAACTATACCACATTGAAGAATTAGCAAGTTCTCTTACCATACACATTCTAAATTTTCAAAGGTGTGGGCTCCCTGGATTCAATTGCGCATCTCTGACTCCTTTGTTAGTCTAACCTCTTCTTCATCCTTTTATTTAATAATTTACATGGGTTGGTCTTATTAGTGGGACATTATTATACTCTTTGCTTGTACTATTTTATGTTTTACACTAATAATGTACCTTTTCATATTGTACATGTAGTCTCAGAAGTCAGTGTCCTCAGGTTCTAACCCCCTCCCCCCGTATTACGATTCTTCTTTGGTTTGGTTTACTTCTGTTTTTATCTTTTTTCTCTCCTTCTCCTATTACAAGCTACATTCTGTTTGCAGGAAGGGCAAACAACTTTACTCAGGCTGGACTTTTACGATTGTCTCATTATCGTACTATAATACTACTGGCTATAGCCTATCACACACAGAGACTTCACGTCCTTTGTAGACAGATTGGGAAAGCCAACTACTTCTATGTTTAATACCTTATGTTCAAAAATGTTCACAATTATACTCATATTGTTTATATTGTTGTATTGTATTGTTTGCATTTTCATATATGCTTTTCAATAAAAAGACAATTGAAAAGAAAAGAATGTATGGTGTTGAAGAAGGTATTCCTGAACATAAGATGGGCACAACTTATAGCTGCTTGTCAGAAACCTGAAACAGACACATCATTCTTCCATTATCTTGTACAAAACACATAAAGGAAAAAAAGGTTCTGTTTTTTTTTGTAGCCCACCCTGTATTTATCAATTATAAAAACCCTAATCTCATGGATAGAGGGTTCTCTTTACAGTGGCAGACATTTGTACATAGATTTGGAAATTGGTTCCTGAAAAAAAAAAATACAGCAAGTGACCACATATGCAAAACATGTGTTGTGTATAGGTGAATATTACCTGTCCCGAGTCGATCCATTGCATTCTGCCTCAAAAGTCGTGTGATAAGATCTTGAGCATCGGTTGGTAGAGACTCTTCACCTCCTGGCCAAACAATATCATCTGAAAGCAAAGTGTGACACACCATTAACATTAAGAATGGCAAAAAAAAAAAATCTAACAAGGTCCCTTCAGACACTGAATGGTAGCTGAACTGCAGCATGCCGGCATGGCTACTAATAGAAGCCATTTACTCCTGGCTATGTGCATGGTGCAAATACCTAATCAGTAGTGGGGTGCCCGATGTTGGAGCCCCACCAATGTAATATTGACGACCTAACCAGGATAGACCATCAACATCTAAAAAGGTGGAAAAGTCCTTTTCAGAGGAAGGAGAAATGCATACATTATAGAACCATGGACCAGATGCTAGATTCTAGGTCTAGAAGTATACTTTCTTATTCACAGATCTTATAAAATGCCAATGCTGCTTTATAACATAGGAATCAGGGCCAATGGTAACTGCCCTTGGTGAATCAGATGCTAATTTGATGCATAAGGTTTGGGAGTACTCGTCCTTGGGTTCTTATTGGAAACGTGCCATGGATATAATAAATCAAGTCCACAATATTATGTTACCAAAAGAGTCCAAGGTTTGTGTATAGGCATAACATTTCATGCATGCTAATTTAAAGGGGTATTCCCATCTCACAAATGTAGTTTGTATAATTAGATATAGCCATACCAATAATATTACTAATAGAATGTATTAAAGGGACACTATCGCGAAGAAAAAAAAATTGAGATGTTTTACAACATAACAAAAGCAGGTTTTAACATAATGTATTTTTCAAATTGTGTAAATGGTTTTTTTTTTATTCAGTTTTCTTGCCTTACATGGGGGCTGCCATGTTGGAAGTAAAGTGTGACAGTCTGGGTTTACAACACAATGGCACCTCACTTACGGCAGGCATGTATGTACATAGGTTTCCTCAGTCGCTGCCGACCCTTTAGAGAATGAATGGAAGACGTGAGCCCGCCCCTGTGATGACACCAGTAACACACAGCCAGGTCCTCCCTCCTTGCTGCTGGGGGAAGCCCACTGTGCCTGCTCCTCACTCCTGCAGCAGCGTCCTTGTCTTCATTAGGCTACCTGTTCTAAATTCTATGGCAGCTCACCCCAGCAGTGCTGACAATTTTTGCTGAGTGTACTGCTGGGGTGAGCGGCCCAGGACTCAGAAACAGAGTAGATGGAGGTTCTTGGGGCTGTAGGACCTTAGTGATGTAATCGGCCATGTGACCAGTGGGGGAGGAGCCTGAGGAGCAGAGATCTGTGTTTTTGTAACGAAGCCATTGTCTCATCTTATCTTGCTGAAGCAGTGATATCACCGCTGAAGGTGTGAATTGGTGATGTCATTGGTACCACCCACTTTTTTGCAGCATGCCTACTTACAGGTTGCTCAAAGCCTCATTTGGCCAGCAGAGCTCCCCCTGGTGACCAAAGATGGTAAATATGGTAAAATCTAATATTTATTTATAATATTTCACACATTGGAATTTTTATTTATTTATTATTTCTTACAAATATATAATAGATTTTATTAGCATAAATAAAATATAGAACAGGTTTTTGGGATAGATTCCCTTTAATATAAAATGTAACGTTTAGAAGATTTGCCCATTTGTATATCCATTGTGCCACACACATCAGTCAGGCCGTTGCCCCTAGTTACGGCCACCGCAGCCATGTAGTAGTGGTGGCCGGCTTGCTCCTGTTCAAACCTGCTCTGAGGTAACTGCTGTATTGTGAACGCACATTGCATGAGCATGCGAAGACACATCTTAGGGCTGTAGCATTTTTGTCTGCGCTTCCAAAATGCAGAGAAACGGATCCTGTTCCAAGATCAATTCATCTCTATGGAGCAGGATCCGTTTATAAAGTCTGCGTTTTGGACGGATCCTGACCACTGCGTTTAAGACTGGTAGCGTCCAAAATGCTGATGTGAAAGTGCCCTAAGATGTGTCTCCGCATGCTCATGCAATGTGCGTTCACAATACAGCAGTTACCTCAGAGCGGGTTTAAAAAGGAGCAAGCCGGCCACCACTACTACACGGCCACGGTGGGCGTAACTAGGGGCAACGGCCTGACTGATGTGTGTGGGACAATGGATATACAAATAGGGAAATCTTCTAAACGGTACATTTTATATAAATACATTCTATTAGTAATAATATTGGTATGGCTACAGTGCCTTGCAAAAGTATTTGGCCCCCAGGAACTTTTCAACCTTTTGCCATATTTTAGGCTTCAAACAAAAAGATATAACATTTTACATTTTTGGTGAAGAATCAACAAGTAGGTCACAATTGTGAAGTGGAACGAAATTTATTGGATCATTTAAACTTTTTTTGTAATAATAAAACTGAAAAGTGGGGCGTGCAAAATTATTCTGCCCCCTTGCATTAATACTTTGTTGCGCCACCTTTAGCTGAGATTACAGCTGCAAGTCGCTTGGGGTATGTCTCTATAAGTTTTGCACATCTAGAGACTGAAATTCTTGCCCATTCTTCCTTGCAAAACAGCTCGAGCTCTTTGAGGTTGGATGGAGAGCGTTTGTGAACAGCAGTTTTCAGCTCTTTCCACATATTCTCAATTGGATTCAGGTCTGGACTTTGACTTGGCCATTCTAAGACCTGGATACGTTTATTTTTGAACTATTCCATTG
Organism: Rhinella marina; assembly: GCA_900303285.1. Classification (NCBI taxonomy): domain Eukaryota; kingdom Metazoa; phylum Chordata; class Amphibia; order Anura; family Bufonidae; genus Rhinella; species Rhinella marina. The sequence goes on from ONZH01022698.1 coordinate 134,451, forward strand.
TAGATTTTGCTTTATGTTTAGAATCATTGTCTTGTTGGAAGATAAATCTCCGTCCTAGTCTCAGGTCTTTTGCAGACTCCAACAGGTTTTCATCCAGAATGGTCCTGTATTTGGCTCCATCCATCTTCCCATCAATTTTAACCATCTTCCCTGTCCCTGCTGATGAAAAGCAGGCCCAAACCATGATGCTGCAACCACCATGTTTGACAGTGGGGATGGTGTGTTCAGGGTGATGAGCTGTGTTGCTTTTACGCCAAACATATGGTTTTGCATTGTTTCCAAAAAGTTGGATTTTGGTTTCATCTGACCAGAGCACCTTCTTCCACATGTTTGGTGTGTCTCCCAGGTGGCTTGTGGCAAACTGTAAACGAGACTTTTTATGGATATCTTTGAGAAATGGCTTTCTTCTTGCCACTCTTCCATAAAGGCCAGATTTGTGAAGTGTTCGACTGATTGTTGTCCTATGGACATACTCTCCCACCTCAGCTGTAGATCTCTGCAGTTCATCCAGAGTGATCATGGGCCTCTTGGCTGCATCTCTGATCAGTCTTCTCCTTGTTTGAGATGAAAGTTTAGAGGGACGTCCGGGTCATGGTAGATTTGCAGTGGTCTGATACTCCTTCCATTTCAATATGATCGCTTGCACAGTGCTCCTTGGGATGTTTAAAGCCTGGGAAATCTTTTGGTATCCAAATCTGGCTTTAAACTTCTCCACAACAGTATCACGGACCTGCCTGGTGTGTTCCTTGGTCTTCATGATGCTCTCTGTGCTTTAACCCTTTCACCCCCGGAGGTTTTGTTTTTGCATTTTCGTTTTGCGCTCCTTGCCTTCATACTGCCATAACTTTTTTATTTTTCTGTTCACATAGCTGTATGAGGGCTTGTTTTTTGCGGGACAAGTTGTACTTTCCAACGCCACCATTTAATATTGCATATGGTGTAGTGGGAAGCGGGAAAAAAATTCCAAATCGGTGTTCGATGTTCATTAAAACTGACTAGTTAGTTTCATTCTACTGGTCAGTACGAGTCCGGCGATACCTAATATGTATAGTTTTTCCTGCGTTTTGATAGTGATAAAATAATTATAAAGTTGGCCTTTTTTTTGTCATATCTTGACCCCTATAACTTTTTGGTATTTATGTGTACGGAGCTGTATGGGGACTCATTTTTTGCGGGGTGATCTGAAGTTTTTATTGATACCATTCTGGGGTGTGTATGACTTTTTGATCACTTTTTATTTATTTTTTTTTTAGAAAAAAAAAAGCGACAAAAAACAGCGAATCGCCATTTGGACACTTTTTTCCGCCACACAATTCGCCGTATTGGATTTTTTAAATATTTTAAAAGTACTGGCGGTTTCGGTCACGGTGATACCCATGATGTCTATATTTATTGTTATTTAGGTATTTATTTTTTAATTATACGGAAAGGGGGGTGATTTGAACTTTTATATATTTTTTAACATTTTATTTTTTTGTGATTTTAAAGCTCAAATATGAGCTAATATATTGTGTTTTTTTTTTTTCTTTATGAGCAATCAGGGATTTACTAGATGGAGATAAATCCAAGAATTGCTCATTTCTTATCCTGGCCTGTCATCTAGTGGCCAGAATAAGAATTGCAGTTTGAAAACTGTAATCCTCACCAGCGAGGATTACAGTTTTCATATGGTGTACAGACACCCCGACTGGCCACTTGGGGCATCTGTACACCACCCGGAAGCGTATGCTTCCGGGTTCAGACGCATCTTGATGCAGTGATCGGCATCAGAAGGCCCAGGAAGACGCCGCCGATGGCGGTAAGTAGCGGCAAGTCTCTGCTGTTAGAAACAGCAGAGACTTGCCGGCCATGACGCCCACCGCACGGGCGTCATGTCCCTGTACGGCGCTGGTCGGGAAGGGGTTAAACAGAACCCTGAGACTATAACAGAGCAGGTGTATTTATACGGAGACTTGATTACACACAGGTGGATTCTATTTATCTTCATCAGTCATTTAGGACAACATTGGATCATTCAGAGATCCTCAATGAACTTCTGGAGTGAGTTTTCTGAACTGAAAGTAAATGGGCCGAATAATTTTGCACGCCCCACTTTTCAGTTTTATTATTACAAAAAAAGTTTAAATGATCCAATAAATTTCATTCCACTTCACAATTGTGACCCACTTGTTGTTGATTCTTCACAAAAAATGTAAAATGTTATATCTTTTTGTTTGAAGCCTGAAATGTGGCAAAAGGTTGAAAAGTTCCAGGGGGCCGAATACTTTCGCAAGGCTCTGTATATCTAACTATACAAACTACATTTGTGAGATGGGAATACTCCTTTAAGTCAGTAATCTTACAGCCTTCCATTGAAAACAGACGGCAACCCCCTATTATCCAAGGATAAGCTAAAAGGGTTAAGAAAAGGGAGTGTATAAAAAGAGGTATGCTCTTTGTAAATTTTATGCAATTTGGGGCCCCTAGCTGGATATTCCCAGTCATACACTGCATTGATATGTCATTTGGCCTTTTGGCAGTTGGGGATGAAATGAGAGAGGCGGCGTTATGCTTTAGTTTCCTTATGTTGTCCAACTTTTTTCTAGGACATATCACTTCTATACTATGTGCTTGCACCCTTTGAAACAGTTTACAAGGTGTCCAGGACGATCCTGTACATTTATCGGTCTTGTTACGGGGAGTAAGGGTTAATGGGGCGTACCGTATTATGAATTAATATTTCTAAGGGATTACCCAATATCACTGTGCACTGTGTTAGAAATGGAGAAAAGACTCAGTAAATCTAATATGGATGTGTTTGAGCACATAACGATGTGATAAAATCCTCCAAACATCTTGTTGCAGATTTCACCCGTTACATTATAAAGGGTCAAATACATGGCAATTATTCAAAATGAAAATCCATTGCAAGGCCTAAAATCTGCAAATTTATTCCAGCTACATGTGGATGTGGTATTGCATTATGTATCAGAGATTTTCAGTACATCTGCATAGTAAAGCAACACTTGCAAGATTGCACCCAACAAAACCAGAGACTGGGTGCAGCATTTACGTGCTGTCAACGTGCTATCACTGCTGTAGCTGGGTAGAACTGGAGGAGTGGCATGGGATCTGTCAGGTAAGTGCCTACCAGGTCTTTACTGCAGGCAGATCCCGAGAACTGTCAGTTTCCCCCTGAAACTGGCAACCGGTTGAACACTGGGACCATTTTGGTTTATAAAACAGGTTTTTTTTATTACCAGGTATATATCTTTTCTAGTGCTGTAAATGGATGGGAGATATCATTGAGGTTCAATCATGTATCATTCCCAGTGCATGACAAAGTGGTCCTGACTACAAGTCATGTTTATAGCCCACTCACCATGTAGGATGAAGGCAGGGGTGCAATGAAGGGAAGAAAGGGGCACGGAAACAAGCACAGGAAACCTACGACATGTTTTATCAGGACACTTAGGAAATTATGGATTGTATTATTCTTAAAAAACACTTACCACTAATCACCTGTCCAAACAACTCCTCTGGCGTGTCACCAAAGAATGGAACGCAGCCCACCAGGAACTCATAGAGAATAATGCCCATTGCCCACCAGTCCACAGGCTTTCCATAACCTTGCCGTAGAATTACCTCAGGAGCTATGTACTCAGGAGTCCCACACACCTGAAAAAAACAACATACACTGAAGCAACAGCCAAGACACGGACACACTGGACACCTGCAAATTGTTTATGTACAAGTCACCAGATTAGTTCTGGAAAATATCTCAAAAAATTAAATATATGCAAAATGTTATCAAGTAAACTCTTCACAGCTCACAAAATGTGATATTTGAACCCCATCACCCGATTTGGCCAAGTGTGCTTGTGTTTTCAATACGGAGCGAGGCAGACATTCTCACTGCTCAACTGACTGATGGTGGTCGCATAACTACAGCAAGCGTTCCACCCTCTTCTTCATTTGCCAGGGACAGTTCTGAAAATTTTGTATTGCTTGTGCCTCACAAATAAAGTGATTCCAAAGTGAAAAATTGTATTATCTTTTTATGCAGTTTGTTTCTACAAACAGATGTACATTAACATTCACAGGAGGGCAATGGAACAGGAGATGTGCCCCCTGTAATACACAGCCAGAAGCATTCTGGCGCATGCACAGAACAGCTCTTCCAGCGCCAGAACAAGAGAATCCTGTTGCATGCTGGCCCCGGTAAAGCCTCTTGATGTGGCCCCTTGTCAATCACAAGGGGAAAATAGTGGCTAGCTTCTGCAGAGGGTTGGCACTTCAGTACTCTGAAGGGCTCGAGCTAACTGAATTTCAAATTTGAATAGAGATTTCTCCCAAAGAAATACTATTTTAAATGTTTCTGGAAGCCCTACTAGCTGCTGTGCTTAGAATAGATTCACTTATCTCTAATATGAACCTAACAAATCTATTCATGTCATTAGCAAGACTCCTTTACCTGTGGGGGGCTGGCCCTAACAGGTGAAGTAGTGCCCACCTGCTGTATGATCAACAGGGCCAGACAACCCACCCAGCCCTCTCAAACTCCTCCCTGTGCTGCTGCTAGAGCTCCAATTTGGCTTCAGAAGCAGTTACTGTGCACGTGCTTCTACCCAGAAGTGTAGCGGCGCATGCACAGTAGTGCTCCTGAAGCCAAATTTGAGCTTCGATAGTGGAGCAGGAACAAGACCACAAGGTTGGGTGGGCTGTCCAGCTCTGTCGATCATATAGCAGGGGAGCACTTCAACTGCATGGGCTGCCCCCACTTGTGAAGAAGTCTGGCTAAGAGACAAATCGGTTCGCTCATCTCTAGTTCATATGAAAAAAACAGCTAACAGACTCCCTTTAAACAGTTAATCTGCATGAAAACACAGAAGTGAACAATTGAAATGGACACAAACCTGTTTGTCCAAAAACTCTCTTGTGTCTTTTTCGATGTGCCCTTCATAAAGATTAGTTGTCATGTTCATAAGACCAATTTTCGATAGTCCAAAATCTGTAAGCTTGATATGTCCCAGTGAAGTGATCAGCAAACTGCAGAGAGAAAAGAATATTAACAGCGCCACAATTTTATTGCAAAATCAACAACAATAGGGGGCACTCCCTTGTGAAATACCTTAGGGTTCCCAAATAAGGACTCAACGTGAGAATATCTTACCGAATAATGTTGTGCATATCCAGGCACAACACTAGGAAATGGCGTGGCCTCTCCTGTAGAGTGGATAGGTCAGGCTGCTGCACTTGTTCACTGGGATCCTCCAGATGGAGTCCGGAATACATGTTTGGTGAACAAGGAGCAGAAAAAGAAAAACAAAAGCGCGCTGCTCTGCTATCTATAAAAGTTATTTATTAAAAACATGCATAAAACAATATAAATAAAAGGCTAGCTACTCGTTTCAGTGGCGGACCGCCTCCATCATCAGGCTGTAAGGTCAGAAGAAAATACATTTAAATGGGGGCGAACCACAACAGACGGTAATCAGGCCAATCAAAATACAAAGACATCCAGAATACATAATTTTGATTGGCCTGATTACCGTCTGTTGTGGTTCGCCCCCATTTAAATGTATGTATTTTCTTCTGACCTTACAGCCTGATGAAGGAGGCGGTCCGTGACTGAAACGCGTAGCTAGTCTTTTATTTATATTGTTTTATGCATGTTTTTAATAAATTTTATAGATAGCAGAGCAGCGTGCTTTTATTTTTCTGCTCCTTGTTGAGTGAACATGTTACAATTTAATGCAAATTACAGATTATACAGATGTTACATCTTTTTAGTAAAATCCCTCCATCACTATGCTGCAAGAACAGAAGGTAATCATACAAAACATCAGTAGATTAAAGAATGGGCCTCTCTAGAGATAACGTATTAAACACTAACAAATAAATTAAGACATTTTAAGACATATCCACCTTTGAACACTAACATTTAAAGGGGTTGTCCCACGAAAAGTTCTACAGTTTTTAAACCAGAACGTGGATCTGAATTCTTCTGTAATTGCATGTAATTAAAAACTTTGCATAGCCAGTGAGTTATCCCATAAAATATATCTGTATGGTGCCACCTGCTGTTTGTTCTTTTTTTATTTCTTTGTCCTGCTCACTGAGACAGCCGCACATGCTCAGTTTCATCCTTCAACTACCTCCTGAGCTGTGATAGGGAGACCATGGACACGCCCCCTTAGCTGCAGCAGAAAAGACACTCCTCTTGAGCTGTCAGCTTGATATAAATCTATCAGAGCAATGAATGGGGAGATCTGTGGACCCATGTGAGGTACAGGGCTAGTTCTGGCTTTGTTAGAAAGAGACTGTCATGTCCTATATGATTTCTCATTTTCATTTTTTACATTACCCCTTTAATGTACGCTCATAGTTGCAGGCTGCCAGTTCTGCTGGTTGCTATAGAAAATAAAAACCTAACAGCATAGCTACGTTCAGATAATGAACCACACTGCAGTGGACAGAAAGCCTTCTCACATGGGATGAATAATCTAGCAATGATCGGGAGCCAATGGTTAGGAGCCAGGTCCCTTTAAAGAGGACCTTTCACCACTCCTGACATGCCTGTTTTAATATCTTCATGCATTCCCCATGTAATAACAATTCTAGAACATCTATTCTTATGTCTGTATGTTGTGCCATTCCTTTATTATTTGCACTAGAAGGTATGAATGAATTACTAGCAGTCTGCAGTAAGGGAACAGAGGGGAGGTAACCAGTTGGGGGGTGTCCCTGCACAGTTTGAAAAAGGCAGCACTGATTGGATAGAGTCAGTCTGTGCAGGTACACACCCCCAACTTGTTACCTCCCCTCTGTTCCCTTACTGCAGACTGCTAGCAATTCATTCATAACTTCTAACAGGAATAATAAAGGAATAGCACAAAATAGAGCCATAAGAATAGATGTTCCAGAATTGTTATTACATGGGGAATGCATGAAGCTATTAAAACAGGCATGTCAGGAGTGGTGAAAGGTCCTCTTTAAGTTCATTAGAAGCATTAAACCACAGACACCATATAAGCTCTGAAAAGCTGAACTACTAACTTGTCAGGTTTGAGGTCTCTGTGAACAATTCCATAATTATGCAGATACTCCAATGCCAGGACAGTTTCGGCAAAGTACATGCGACTCATGTCAACAGGAAGAGGCCCCATGTTCTTTAGAAGCGTAGCACAATCCTCCCACCTAAAAAAAGACAAATCCCTTTACTTGAATTGCAAAACAAGCAGAAATGAAAGATATATATATGTATATATATATATAATATGATATAGTATATTAATAATATATATATATATATAATATGTGTGTGTGTGTGGTGTGTGTGTGTGTATATATATAATATTATATAGTACCATACATATATATATAATATATATATATATATATATATATATATATATCTATATATATTATATAACCACACACACACACACAGGGTGGGCCATTTATGATGGATACACCTAAAAATTAAATGGGAATGGTTGGGTGATATTACCTCCTGTCTTGTGGCACATTAGTTATATGGGGGGGGAAACTTTTCCAGATGGGTGGTGCCATTGGCGGCCATTTTGAAGTCGGCCATTTTGGATCCAACTTTAGTTTTTTCAGTGGGAAGAGAGTCATGTGACCCATCAAACTTATTGAAAATTTCACAAGAAAAACAATGGTGTGCTTAGTTTTAACGCAACTTTATTCTTTCATGAGTTATTTACAAGTTTCTGACCACTTATAAAATGTGTTCAAAGTGCTGCCCATTGTGTTGGATTGTCAATGCAACCCTCTTCTCCCACACACTGATAGCAACACCACAGAAGAAATGATGGCACAGGCTTCCAGTATCCATAGTTTCAGGTGCTGCACATCTCGTATCTTCACAGCATAGACAATTGCCTTCAGATGACCCCAAAGATAAAAGTCTAAGGGGGTCAGATCAGGAGACCTTGGGGGCCATTCAACTGCTACATGATGATGTGTTTCCCTCTTTATGCAATGAAGCTGGCATGTTCCCTGAGTTTTTCCAGCAAGATGGTGCACCACCACATTATGGGTGTCAGGTCCAAGCACTCCTAGATGAACAGTTTCCTGGAAAGTGGATTAGTCGTCCTAGGCCAGTTGAATGGCCCCCAAGGTCTCCCGATCTGACCCCCTTAGACTTTTATCTTGGGGTCATCTGAAGGCAGATTGTCTATGCTGCTGCAAGATATGAGATGTGCAGCACCATGAAACTACGGATACTGGGAAGCCTGTGCTAGCATTTCTTCTGGCGGTGTTGGCTATCCAGCAGCGTGACGAGTGGGAGCAGAGGGTTGGCACTTGACAATCCAACACCCAATGGGCAGCACTTTGAACACATTTTATAAGTGCGTCAGAAACTTGTAAAATAACTCATGAAAGAATAAAAGTTATGTTAAAACCAAAGAACACCAATCTGTTTTTCTTGTGGAAAATTTTCCAAATAAAGTTTGATGTGTCCCACATCGAACCCCCCTTTCCCAAGAAAAAAACTAAAGTTGGATCCCAAAAATGGCCAACTTCAAAAATGGGCCGCCATGGTTCACTTACCCACTTTTGAAAAGTTTCCCCTCCCATATGACTTAATGTGCCCAAACAGGAAGTTAACGGCAGTAGTACTGTGCATATCCAGGAAATGTTTTATTAAAGGGGTTGTCTAGGTTCAGAGCTGAACCAGGACATACCCCCATTTTCATTCAGGCAGCTCCTCTGATATTAGCATTGGAGCATGTCACGCTCTGATGCTCTCCCTTGCCCTGCGCAGAACAAGGGCTTTTTTTGTTCACGTTTTTACACTGCTTCCACCCAGCAGTGTATTCGGTGACGTCAACGGCTCAGCGTGTTTAAGTGCTGCCCTATCCATTTTACAGGCTAGGGCAGCGCTAAAGCCACCCATTAGTACTAGTGACATCACCGGGCTAACTTCTGGATCTCCAAAAAATGCCTTTGCTCTGCTCAGTTCAGCACAGGGCAAAAGGAGAGCACTGGAGCATGAAATGCTCCGATGCTCACATTAGGGGGCTGTCTGGCTGAATACAGGGGTATGTCCGGGGTCAGCTCTGAACCTGGACAACCCCTTTAACTGTTATTTTACTGACATTTCATACATATTCTAAAAACTAAATACAAGACTGATGCTCCATTAAACGTGAATGTTTTTCAATGGGGACATGGGAATTTGCCACTGCTGCTCTCAACATGCCTGATCCAGATGTCCGAGAGCTGCCAGGCTATCACCACATTGGATCACCAGCTTTCCTGCTATTTTTGCTGGGTTCAGCTGACATACATAATTGTGTGCAGCTAGCAGAGTACTCTGAATATCACAGTAAACACATACTCCCTGAACTACCCTGCATTTGTTCCCAAAATCACGTATAAAATGCTAAAATATTACATTATTCAGATTAAGTAAAGTATTAGCACTGCAGTAAAGCAGAATAACTTAAAGGGAGCCTGTCACCTCATTTTCACCGATATAACAGCAGTGCCCCACAGTAGATTGCAGACACATCCCAGACATACCTGTGTGCACATTGTGTCTGTATTACATGTTCAGGAAAAGCACTTTTATTCTGCAGGAAAACAACTCCCAAGTGCCCGGCTGAAAGTGAAGGTAAAAACCGCTTTCTCTCCCGACTCGATTTCTAACAGCTATATCTTCTGATATAGTGGATATAATGCTGTGATTTTGGTATTATTTGGAAGCTTGGAATGCCAGCTTTCAAAGAAGGTCGGAACATCTATCTGCTACCAATCCCAAGATATGAGCAGCTAAAGCAACCCTCCCCTCTTCAGTCTGGTTTGCTGGGCACTTGGGAGCTGTTTTTGCAGCAGAATAAAAGTTCCTTCCCTGGATATGGAATAAAGGCACACAGTGCGGACAAGTATGCCTGGGATGTGTCTGCAATCATCTGTGGGGCAGTGCTCTTAGTTATATTGGTGAAAAACAGGTGAATGTCTCCCTTTAATGGGTGCCGAACACTTACCCTCCACATACTCCATCACCATGCAAAGATGTCTCCGGGTTTCAAATGAGCAGAACATGCTGACAACAAAGGGATTCTCCGCAAAGGTTAATATGTCTCTCTCAACAAATACTTGCTGGATTTGGTTTCGAAGGATCAAATTTTGTTTGTTGATCTTCTTCATGGCAAAGCGTTGGCGAGTTTCTTTGTGTCTGACAAGGTACACAGCACTGCCAGGGAACAAAATGGACAAAACGTGAAGTCCAGTCAAAAGTCTGCTGACATGTCTGCATTATATTAGTGCAGTTGCTTCTGTATAAAAGGGCATATAGCATGTAAAGTATCTAACTGGTAACTTCCAGCTTACTGAGGAACAGAACTTGTAAAGTAGTTATCACTACAGCAGCACCTCAAAAATGCATTAAACAGGCTATACATTCTACTGTGCAAACAGAGATCAACTGCACTGAAAAGAATGGCGGCACATGTATATTAGAAAATCGGACACTTTTCTGTTATATGACCAAATAGATTTACAATGTAAAAACCAGATTAACATGTTAAAAGAACATTAAACACAGAAAACGCACAAAAATTCCCAGCCCTTCAGCTTCCTTATTTCCCTTGATCGTTCTTCGTATCATATTACAGTTAAAACTGAGAAATACATATATATATATATATATATATATATATATATATATATATATATATATATATATATATATAAGAGAGAGAGAGAGAAATCTTCTAAATCCCAGGAGATCACCCATGTCCACCTACTCCTCCTCACAACCCTGTGAGAAGATGCAAGACAAATGGCTTGAGCAGGAGCCTCTGTGCTGAGTCCTGTCTGCAGAAGGACAAAAACAGATTTAAAGGAAATGTGTCACCCAAAATGTTATTTGCCAGTTTAAACCAGATAGTGACACACATCCTTTTCTCCTAATCTGTTTCTATTTAATGATGATTTCAGATGTTTGTATTCTATCACACACTGCAGTGGACAGAAAGCCTTCTCACATGGGCTGAATAATCTAGCAATGATCGGGAGCCAATGGTTAGGAGCCAGGTCCCTTTAAAGAGGACCTTTCACCACTCCTGACATGCCTGTTTTAATAGCTTCATGCATTCCCCACGTACTAACAATTCTGGAACATCTATTCTTATGGCTCTATGTTGTGCCATTCCTTTATTATTTGCACTAGAAGTTATGAATGAATTGCTAGCAGTCTGCAGTAATGGTACAGATGGGAGGTAATCAGTTGGGGGGGTGTCCCTGCAGTGTCTCACTCTCTCCAATCAGTGCTGCCATTGTCAGACTGTGCAGGTACACGCCCCCAACTATTTACCTCCCCTCTGTACCCTTACTGAAAGGGTTCTCCAAGTTATATTTATTGATGACTTATCCTCAGGATAGGTCATCAATATCAGATTGGTGGGGGTCCGACACTGTGCCAGCGCTGCCTCCTCTTCATTGTTTACTTGCTGGCCGTAACATGGGTAGCAGGTGTAATTACACCCAAGCCGCCCCATTTATTTCAATGGGAAAGATTGCTCCCATAGACTTGTATAGGAACGATCCTTCCCATTGAAATGAATGGGGCGGTTAGGTGTAATTACACCTGCTACCCATGTTACGGCCAGCAGGTAAACAATGAAGAGGAGGCAGCGCTGCTACGGCACGTGCCAGGTGTCGGACCCCCGCCGATCTGACATTGATGACCTATCCTGAGGACAGGTCATCAATAAATATAACTTGGAGAACCCCTTTAAAACTGCTAGCAATTCATTCATAACTTCTAGTAGAAATAATAAAGGAATGGCACAACATAGAGCCATAAGAATAGATGCTCCAGAATTGTTAGTACATGGGGAATGCATGAAGATATTAAAACAGGCATGTCAGGAGCGGTGAAAGGTCCTCTTTAAAGAGAACTTGTCATCTCTTATTTTCTCATTTTTTTAATCTAAGAATAAATGCTAAGATATGTGAAAATAATTTCATTTCTATCACATACCCATAGGCGCCATTGCTGATCAGTTTGATCGTTTCAAAATCATTCTCTCCTGGTTTCTTTCTGTTAGGAGTACTTGAAATACAAGTCTGAAAGAAAAAAGAAAATCAGGTCCTGAATAAACATATATGTACACATCAAACTAGTCATGCACAAACAAAGCAAAGCTCCAATCATAGGATGAAATGTATCAAATATAAATATTGCCTCACCCCCTAGGCACAGGCTACACACCAACTTTAGCCACAACACGTCATGCAGCCAAAGATCACAGGAATGCGTTTGCAGCATTATAAAAGTGAATGGGATAACAGTAGCAAGAAATCCAACAGGTTTGGTTTCCTTGTCCAGTCACATTAGCTTGGGAGTCACAACATGGCATCATTCACCCTCATTATGCTGCAATGTACAGTACAGCAGAAGCTCAAGGCTGCAGCCATCTTTTGGCATGTGACTTGTCACAGCCAAATCTGCTATGTAGCCCATTTGGATTTTTCCCACCACATTGTTTGGCAATGTAAATGGTGCCATTAGAAAGTGCATCTGGTCCCCCCAAAACAAGCCCTCATACGGCCGTAGCAAGTGAATGGGGCTGAGCTTGGTGAGCTGCGAGGAGTGCTGTGGCCTTCACAAACAGCTGATCAGTAGAGGTCCCAGACCCCGGTTAATTTGATAATGATGACATATCCCGAGGATGGGACATCAATATCAGCGTCTTGGAAAAACCCTTTGAAGAACGTTATGAAATGACTAGGTAAACAGAGTATAAAATGTGCAAATTTGGTGCAAAAGAAAAAAAAAAAGCATGTAAAGCAGAGAATCCATGGCTGTGAGCCCTGTGGAGCATATAGCACATTATGTATGACAGTATGCAGTGTTCATTTCTCAGACGTCTTACATCTTGAAATTCTTCTTGCTCCAGCTGCAGTGTGGATTCTGCGTCATAGTTATCCAGCTGAACAATCTCTGTAGAGAGAAGGATGTCAGATTCATATTAATTATTCACTTGGTGGTGACTACGCAGCGCTTACACATACAGAGAAGTCTCTTCTTTAGTATTTCAGAAATAACTATTCTTCTGTAAACTGCTAGGAGGTCGCTTCTAAAGCATGGAAGCATACTGATAAGATGCCCGAGTGTAGCATACAGAATACATGTTGCTGATGTTCTCACAGGTCATCTGCTGGGAACGTTCATTCTCTTGACTGCGGTGCTATATAATGAACCGTTTTGCAGATAAAGTAGGCAATTTGTATAAAAGTATATAATGATATTTTCAACAGGTACAGGGGCGTAGGTGGGAGAAAAACATTAGACTAAAAAGAAAAATGAAATAACATCACATAATCTAGAATTACCCTCTAATGGGTCCTTTGTGAGTCCCAACTGGCTGATGATGTAACGTGGAATATCAGTCTTTATACCCTGGCCCTCCTTGGCCTGACCCTCTGCAGCTTCTAACAGATGGTAAAATTGCTCTGGATCAAATTCCTAGATATAAAAAGTACAGAGTTCAGGCACAAACATGAAGTCTACAACACATAGAATATGACATCTATCGTTAGCTACTGCTAAAGTGACAATAAGTACAGTGGTGGACTATTCCCAGCTTTTGGGTTAACTTGTTTTTAACCAATATATGCCAGTTAGATGGAAACCTAAAATATACCTACCAAAAGCAAGATTTGTATAGACAAGATTGTGTCCCGCCACACCATCCATTTTGGGGGGCACTACAGGGTAGAAAGCCCTCATTTTCATGATCAGTAGGGGGCCGGGCAATCTAATAATTATCTCCTAGGCGCTGTAGATGGTATGCCCCATTTGCATTGTATTATGTGAGCAGTGTGCAGCATGGACAATGAGCAGCCCATGCTGCATTTTAGGCCTCATGTGCACGATCATATCTGTGTTGTAGCCCATAAATTGCGAATCTGCAAAATATGGATGTGGTCTGTGTACCAGCCGCATTTTATTTGCGGAACTATGATTTACAATGGGTTCATGGTTGGCACTGGTCTTAATAATCTCCTGGGCTGGCAGCGGCTCTGCGGAAGTTATGTAGAAGCGCTGGCCTCTACGCAACTTCGGTGTATCCAGCTCCGGTCTAAATGTAAGTCAGCTTTCTTGCCTGTCTGTCTTATACTGGAGAGATCGAACACACACCGCATCCATATATTGTGGATCTGGATATGGTTGTGTGCATGAGGCTTTATAAAGAGAAAAGAAAGAAAAAAAAAACCAACAATAACAACAAAGTATATTACCAGAATAACAATTCTGGCTTAGGTCCTGCTTAGTTTTTTCATTAGGATGTAGGGTTGCACCAGGTATTGAACTTTCAATACTTTTGCTCTAGGATCAATACGATACTGGGATTTGCGGTTTTCAATAATAGGCCGCACTACTGAGTCAGAACTATTAAGATACTAAAAAATATCTGCTTTGGCGTGGTATAGAATGGTATTGAGTATCGCAATACTTTTTTTATGGTATCGAAATCGAATCAAAATTTTGGTATTGAGACAACCCTATTAGGATGTAGTAAAGTTGGTTTTTATACAGACATTATAAAACACCTAGAGAAGTGCATGGGGCCGCAACCATATTCCCTGGTTGTCTCCAATTCTGTACTACAGATCAGTACAGGACTCCATATGTCTCCTACAGCCTCTGACACATGCAACAGACTATAGTTTCAGCATGTAACTGGAGGCACACTTTCTTAGGCAGCACCTTAATATCTAAATTTGTGTCATCTACGTGTGCTTTACAGCTTAAAAAAAGCCCAGCCACCTTCTCCATCACCGACTCAAAGTATGAACAGCCCTTCATAATTGTAAAGGTATGGCCAAACGTGATGTATATGCTGCAGATTTTCCACCATGGAACAAAGATGTAAATGCAGACTTGCAGCAAAGGGAGTGAGTTAAAAAAATTGGTGCAAATTACCACCAAAGGTTTCACCCTCTGCAAAGCAATGGAAGTTCTGTGGCAAAATCTGCTGTGGAAATTCTGCTCCAAGTGGCAATAGGCCATTTACACGTTCAATATTAGGCCAGTATTTCGCATCAAAACCAGGAGTGGGTAGAGAACATGGAAGGGGTAAAATCTTACCATTATACTTTTACCATAAAGGATCCATTCCTAGTTTCAGCAATTCAGTAATGACTGAATACTGACCATGTGAAAGTGATAATGGATCTGTCCAAGCATGTGCAGTTAATTTGGATCCAGTTTTGGCAAACAGATTGGATAGGAATTTATTCACTAGGGAGCTGGAAAGAATGACTAATGGGCAAGTACAATGCTTTCTTCCGACAATATGTTTTTACTGGAAGGTATCCATTTTAAATTCATTTATGACATATTAATAACTAAGCAGCTTAGGCAGGGCACTGGATCCGCTGTGCATGGAGACTTATTGGCAATGCTCCATAGTACAATGACTTGTAATATTCAAAGCAGTTTCCAAAAGGTCACACTAACAAAATGGTACGCTATCCCTGGGAAATACCTGAATATTTTTTTTCCATGGAGCATTGCCTATAAGCCTCCATACCATGGAGCATTGCCAAAGTCTCCATACACAGCTGCTCTCTTTAAAGCGGTTCTGTCACCAGGATCAACCCCATTAAAGTAGGGCTCATCATATAGATTGAAACAATGTCTGTATGCTAAATAGCTGCATTTTTATTCATATGCAAATGAGAAGTCCGAGCACCAGACGGCGCTTTGAGCACTACTTTGTAACACTCTGCACACTTCCCCTTTTGAATTGTTTGACATGGCTAGACATGAGGGCAGAGCGGTGTTCTGGCATCAACATATAATATACCTTTATACCTTTACCACATTGAGATCTGCTCACAAAGTAATATGTGTCAGTTTATAAGCATAGAAAAAAAAACATCTCTATGTGGTAATGTTACAGCTTGGTGATAAGTGATTGGTTTTGCATGTGGAGATCCCCGATTAAATCCTTGCAGAGACTTCTGTTATTTGTTTTTTTTTTCCTTCCACATTTAACCCATAATAAAAGTCTATGGACATAATCTATCATTCCTTCACCCCAGAATTCTGGTGTCAAAAAGTTGCAAAATAGGCTTTTGCGGCTTTTTGCACTCGCTTGTGCAAAGATTTTGCGACTTTTTGCATTTTTACCACACTCTGGTGAAATGAGTGAAAAAGTGGGTGTGGCTATCTATGTTAATGAGCGTCACACCAGATTTATCATTGAGATTTTTTTTTAAAAAGTCGCAAAAAAAGTCACAGTCTCACTCCAGGAAGAGGATGGAGTAGGAAAACGGAGTAGGTTTTCTAGACAAAGGTGTAGGTTTAAGGATAAGACAAATTTATCAAACATGAGACATATGATAACATAATTTATAAGGCCGAAAAAAGACATCTGTCCATCCAGTTCGGCCTGTTTCCTGCAAGTTGATCCAGAGGAAGGAAAAAAACCCTGTGAGGTAGAAGCCAATTTCCCCCACTTTAGGGGAAAAAAATTCCTTCCCAACTCCAGTCAGGCAATCAGAATTACTCCCTGGATCAACGACCCATCTCTAGTAACTATAACCTGTAATATTATTACACTCCAGAAATACATCCAGGCCTCTCGAACTTTTTTAGTGAACTCACCATCCCTTTGAAGTACCTGAGACTGGACCAGTCATCAGGTCTCCATCTGTCCCCAGCAGATGGGCGATTGTGGGGGGGGGGGGGGGGGGGGGGGCTCCTGGCTGAATTCATGTATCTTAGATACATGTTCATGACTGGGAATCATGCACATGTATCTATATACTTCTGGGGGATATTAGACATAGATGTATATATATAAATATCTGGGGCATATATACATACATCTATATGTATTAGGCACGTTGGGCATGAATGGGGGCACATCATAAAGGGGACTGTGGGACCATCTAAGGCCCAGACATGCATATGGGGCCAGAGACCCCTACGTGGGGTTATATATATATATATATATATATAGATATAGATATATATATATATATATAGCCTAAATAGGGGGTCATTATATAAAAGGGGGCATAAACAGGGACCTTCTATATATATATATATATATATATATATATATATATATATATATATGATATATATAAATATATAGATATAGGTGCATGCTACTGGGGGCACATGCACACATATCTATATATAGTTAGAGCACCTGGTGGATATACACATCCACCAGGGTTACAGGCCTATATTGCCATGGGGCCACAGACCCTCAATTTGGGTCCACCCATATATGTATATACATAGGGGTATATACATATATTGTTGGCTGCACCCACACTACCTTCTACAAGCAGTAATATATATATTAGCTTTCTGAGCTGATCTCAGTGTGGTGAAGCTATAGTACATAGAGTATATGATATGTAGATGCTAGGTCACAGCTCTGCCTTCAGCATATCTACCTCTGTTAATCAAGTGTAGGGAGTAGTGTGCAGAGCACAGGGGGTGTTACATAGTAGTGCTCAAAGGATTCAGTCCCACCTCCTGGTGCTCCAACTTCTGAGTTGCACATGAATAAAATGCGGATTTCTCTGGAGCTATTTATCATACAGACAAAAGAAAGGTATTGTTTTAATCAGAATGATGAGCCCTACCAGTCAGTATGTCTGGTTTAATAGGGTTGATTCTGCGGATGGATACTTAACTAACTTCCCTAGTCATGTCCCAAAGCTTGATTAAAAAGTCAGACTTTGACTCATAGGGGGTCAAAAGTCTTCATTTGCCATAAGAGCTTCATTACCAGACACTCGAGGAGTCTTGCCGGACGTGCAATAACCATCAGCAACTTTCTTGCCAGCTGAACAATGAAAGTAACTTCTTCACTCTCCGAGCGGTTGTAGGCCTTAAGCAGAGAAACAGAAATGAAATCATCAAGATAAGCTAAGACCGCATATCACCGCTTCATGTAATAAAATGTTTCTCACTCCATAAGGTTTTTTTTTCTAAAAATCAGACACATTTAACATTTTTTTTTGCAGATCCATTGTAACAATGCCTGTCCTTGTCTGCAAAACAGACAAGAATAGGACATGTTCTATTTTTTTTGCGGGGACACGGAACGGACATACTGATGCGAACAGCATTTTTTGCGG
Organism: Rhinella marina; assembly: GCA_900303285.1. Classification (NCBI taxonomy): domain Eukaryota; kingdom Metazoa; phylum Chordata; class Amphibia; order Anura; family Bufonidae; genus Rhinella; species Rhinella marina. The sequence continues at coordinate 152,583 of ONZH01022698.1, forward strand.
ATCCATTCAAATGATTAGATCCGGAAAAAAAAAAAAAAACGGAACAGACACGAAAACAAAATACGTTTTTGTGAATGTATTCTGATCCTGCAGTTATTCTATTCTCTATCATAGACTGTAAGCTCTTGCGAGCAGGGCCCTGACTCCTAGTGTTTCAGTTGTATATTAGCCAGTTACTTTTGTTTTTTACATGAACCCTATGAATTTATAAAGCGCTCCAGAATATGGGGGCGCTATATAAATAAATATTATTATTCTTATTCTATCTGCCCTCTACGTCTGGCTAACCTATATATACTAATATACAGTACATTCACAAAAAGCAAGATTCTATACAGAGTGCTTAGTCTGCATAGTAGCTGGAGAAATTAAAGTATAGGAAATTTTTCATTAAAACCTAATTTCACATTTAGTGGGATGATAAAACATGGTTGTAAAGGTGTGCATTAGCCATATATTTAAAGTTACTATAACCCTATTTTATGGCTCTTTATTACTGCCTGCTCATATACAGTCAGATATATCAGTAACTGTTGTTGTCAAAAATATATTTGCTTAACTATGTGACTTTGAGGGATTATCTAATAGAGCCAAAGGAAAATAACTCACATCTTCTAGCATCTTTTCCAATTTCTCCTGCAACTCCACAAAGTATCGAGAGGTAATCAGAGCCCCCTTGGATTTATCCAGGCAATCTCGGGCCAGCTCAATTATCTGGTGATGTATAAAGCCAAGGACACCATCGGCAAGAGGTAAAGTCCGACTAGGGCAGAGGTTTGTGATGATGTCTTCAAGTCTCTCCTCCATTTGTGCAGTTGCCTAAAGTACAGAAATATAGTTTAACTACAAACAGGAACAATCATAATAATAGTTGGTTATTCCTTTCCATTCCTCATGGCACAAGACATCTGCACGTTAACCAACTTGAGGTACCAAAATTTAAATCATCAGTAAAGAAAAAAAGATTATTTGACCCTGGAAAAAGAATGAGACTTTGTAATAAATACTTGTCAGTTTGGTTCTGTACACAGACACACTGGACTGGTATTTTTGTGGTTTTCTTTAAAGCTGATCCATAAAAGCATTCTATGGATGTTTGTATAATCTGTGCAAACATCTACAGTCCTGGAAGAGGCAAGTAGTTACTGTTCCCACACACCTTCAATAGCTGTTGTGGGAACACATGTTGGGCAAACCGTTCTCTATCCCCACTCCCTCATATACATGCACGCTTGCCACAGCCAAGCCAGTACATGTTTTCAGTGGGAATGGAGGAGAAAGACACCTCTGACAATGGCTTATGTCCTGGGACCTTAAAGAGGTTGTCTCACTTCAGCAAATGGCATTTAGAATGTAGATAAAGTTACTACAAGGCACTTACTGATGTATTGTGATCGTCCATATTACAAGCCACTTCAACAATGTATTTTGATTGTCCATATTAATACAAGCCACTTCAACAATGTATTGTGACTGTCCATATTGCCTCCTTTGCGGGTCAAATTTATTTTTCCATCACATTATACACCGCTCATTTCCAGGGGTTATGACCACCCTGCAATCCAGCATTGGTGGCCGTGTTTGCACACTGTAGGAAAAATTGCCAGCCAGGAATGTGGGAACACGCATAGCCCAGCACTTTTTCCTATAGTGTGCAAGCACGACCACTGCTGTTGGATTGCTGGGTGGTTGTAACCCCTGGATATGAGCAGTGTATAATGTGAAATTAAGGAAGCCAGCAAAGGAGTTAATATGGACAATCACAATACATTAGTAAGTGCCTTGTATTAACTTTCTCTACATGATAAATGCAATTTGCTGAAGTGAGAAAACCCCTTTAAGGTCCTGCCAATCCTGCTCTCTGCTAATTTAGCAATAGGCAGTGTTAACTGCAGTCACAAAGCCAGGGATCGTGAAGAAAACATATTAGCATATAGCATATTTTTAGGCATATTTTTGCCAACAATACTCTAATGTGTATCCTATCTTAGAATGGGGCTAGGATAGTTTGCCTCCTCTTCTACAGTTGCATGGGGCAGGTCCTTTTTACACTGTGTTTTGGCATTCCCTTCTCAATGCCGAGATGTTCCGTCAGGCAGCTCAGCTTGACAGCATCTCATGTATAATTGTTGCATTACTACCTACTGTCAAACAGGAACTCTGCTCTACAATAGGTAGTAATGATGCAATCCTCTGTCATGGCTGAGCAGCCTGACAGAAACAGGGAGTCCTTGCTCTACAAAAAAAAAAAGTAATAGAGCAACCGTACACGAGATAAGCAGTCAAGCTGAGCAGCCTAACAGCACATTTCAGCAGAGTGAGGTGAATGCAGGGCCAAAGTAACATGGCCCTGCCCCCATATTTTCCTGTACAACATTGATACATGGAGTGGGTGAAGACAGGGCATAAAGCTAAACAACTGCTAGGTCACCTTAAAAGGGTTCAACTTCAGGCTGAGGCTGCTGGCTAGCTCTGCACTTTCTAGTCTGTAGGTGGGCGGTGACTGTGTGGTTGATTGATGGCACAAGCAAGGAGCTAGGATGGTGTAATCCCGCCCCCTTGTCTGTGCATGCACACTCCTAATGAATCATATTCTCTAGCAACTTTAGCGCTGAAGACCTTCTCCAGATTGTGATAACCAGCTAGTTATAGTAAGCCCTGTCCCTTGTTTTGCCATGCTGTCCTCCCACCCTTTATACCATAGTGGTAAAAGTTCTTGCCTCCCTTCCTTTGTCTGCAAAAACACAGTGTGCAACAGCCATGATTTCCTACTTATTGATCCCAACTCGTATATTCTCTCTCTTCCTCTGTCCCCTATTCACATTAGACGGGCCGATTATTCTCCCTGCCCGAGCGCCGATCAGCGATATCGGCGCTCGGGCAGGGAGCCTTTACACGGCCCGACGAATCGAGCGCCGGGCCGCACGAGTGATCGCTGTATCGCTCGTGCGGCCGGGAAGCTCCATACTGTCAGGCGCACATCGCCTGTTTACACAGGGCGATGTGCGCCCGACAGATTGGATCTTTTGGTTTCTACAAAAGATCCAATCAGCCGACGAACGAGCGTTTTGCTCGTTAGTCGGCTGATTAGGGCCACTTTTACACGGGCCGATTATCGGCACTAGCGTTCCTAGGAACGATTTTCGGCCGATAATCGGCCCGTGTAAAAGGACCTTTACATTATGCCCTCTCCATGAAGTGTTTGCTCCAGAGTGCACTGCCATCTCTGTATTTGCATAGAGATAACAGTGGCTCCCACCAGCACTGCCTGTCCTCTGATGATGTTATCAGGGACAGCTACGGCTCCGGCACCTATTTAGCAGTGTTTCAAATCTGCAGCAGCAGCCTTGATAATTGTCATCTATCAGAGGATGACATCTAGCAGGGATTGGAGCTGGCCTAGCCATTTTAAACAGCTTCAAGGCTGCACCTCCCTCAGAGCTGTTTTACTGCAGACTATAAGAAGATACGAGGTGGCTGGGAAAGGGAGCTATCTCGCATGTGAGCCTATGTGCGTTCCTGGCCATATCCGTTTCTTACTATGTGCAAACGTGGCCACCTCTGCTGGACAGCCTTTAACCAGTAAAATGGCTTGAAGAAGATAAAGGAGGCAATTTGGACCAATTGAATATATTAAGAAGTGGCTTACAATAAATAACACTTAGTGAGGTGAGACAACCCCTTTAAAGTGCCCATACACATAAGAAGAGTTGGTTGAACCTGCTTATTCTCTTATGTGTGTATAGGGGTGTGCCTTCCATCTGCAAGGAAAAACAGGATTTTTGTAAAACTTACCGTAAAATCCCTTTCTTGTGGCTTCATTGGGGGACACAGCACCAGTGGGTTATAGGCAGCTGCCGCTAGGAGGCGACACTAGACAATCAAAAAAAAAAAGAGCCCCGCCTGGCAGCCTATATCCCTCCTACGGACACCAGGCTAGCTCAGTTTAGTTAATAAGCAGTAGGAGCCAAACAGAAAGATACAAACCAGTCTGAACCCGGGAACGAGAACTCAAGGAACAGCAAACAAGCCCGGGAAAAAGAACAACCCAGAAAAAAACAGGGTGGGAGCTGTGTCCCCCAATGAAGCCACAAGAAAGGGATTTTACGGTAAGTTTTACAAAAATCCTGTTTTCTTGTGCCTATCATTGGGGGACACAGCACCAGTGGGACGTACAAAAGCAGTCCCAGAGGGTGGGGAAAAAGAACAATTCCCAGGAGGCCAGCCTAACGTATGGCGGCCTGCAGAACCCTGCGGCCCAGACTGGCATCAGAAGAAGCCAGGATGTGGACCTGGTAAAACTTGGTAAAGGTATGCACCGAGGCCCAGGTGGCGGCTTTGCAAACCTGGGACACCGATGCATGATGGCGAACCGCCCAGGAAGCTCCCACGGCCCTGGTGGAATGGGCAGTGACCCGGAAGGGGGGGGGGGGACCTGTCCCGAGAGCGATAGGCCTCCGAGATGGCGGCCGTAATCCAACGCGCAATGGTCACCTTAGACGCGGCAAGACCCCTGCGGGGACCCTCAGGGATGACGAACAAGGAATCCGACCGACGGAAGGGAGCTGTGAGGGACAAATAGACCCGGATAGCTCGGACAAGGTCCAGACAGTGAAGGGAGCGTTCCCTAGGATGGGAAGGAGCAGGACAAAGAGAGGGAAGAACTATATCCTCATTGATGTGGAAAGCCGAGACAACCTTCGGAAGGAAGGAAGGGAGAGGGCGCAAAACCACCTTATCCTGGTGCAAGACAAGATAGGGGGAGCGACAGGAAAGAGCGGCTAACTCAGATACTCGGCGGATGGATGTAACCGCCACCAGAAAAGCGACCTTCCAAGAGAGAAGACGCAGGGAAACCTCTCGCAAGGGCTCAAAGGGGGGACCCTGGAGCACATCGAGCACCAAGTTAAGATCCCAGGGCTCGACGGGGGGGCGGAAGGGGGGATTCAGACGAACAACACCTTGCAAAAAGGTCTTCACCTGGGAGCGCAGAGCCAAAGCCCTCTGAAAAAGCACGGACAGAGCGGAGACCTGAGACCGAAGGGTAGAATGGCTGAGACCCTGGTCAAGGCCGGACTGTAAAAAAAGAGAGGATCTTAGGTGTGGAGCAAACGAGAGGATGCGCACGACGTTGCTCGCACCAAGAAAAAAAGGATTTCCAGACCCGATGGTAAATACGAGCCGACTGAGGCTTGCGGGCCCTAAGCATAGTCTGGATGACAGACTCAGACAGACCCCGAAATCTCAGCACCGCGGCCTCAACAGCCAAGCCGTCAAATTGAGCTGAGGTAAAGTGGGGTGGAAGATCGGCCCTTGAGAAAGAAGGTCTGGCCGCAGGGGAAGACGCCAAGGGGCGTCGGCCAGGAGGTGGATCACGTCGGCGTACCAGGACCGGTGAGGCCAATCCGGAGCGATAAGGATGGCGGGAACGCCGAGAGCCTTCAGCCGTTTGAGGACCCGCGGAAGAAGAGGGAGCGGGGGAAACAGGTAAATCAGGGAGAACTGATCCCAAGGGGTCACCAGGGCGTCCACCGCGAACGCGCGGGGATCCCGAGCCCGAGCCACGTAAGTGGGGAGCTTGTGATTGAGCCTGGACGCGAACAGATCCACGTCGGGGAAGCCCCACCGACGGCAAACCTGAAGAAACACCTGTGGATGGAGAGACCACTCTCCGTGGTCCAGGGACTCGCGACTGAGATAATCCGCCGCCCAGTTGTCTACGCCCGGAACGTGGACGGCTGAGAGAGCCGGGACAAACTGTTCGGCCCAGCAGAGAATCCGAGCGGCCTCCGCCATCACGGAGCGGCTCCTGGTGCCCCCTGGCGGTTCAGATAGGCAACGGCGGTGGCGTTGTCCGTCTGAACCCGAACAGGGCGACCCCGGAGGAAATCGGTCCAATGAGTCAAGGCGAGGAATATCGCCCGAAGTTCCAATATATTGATGGGAAAGCGCGACTCCGGCAAGGTCCACGTGCCCTGAGCCGTCAGGACACCGAAAATCGCACCCCACCCGGTCAGGCTGGCATCGGTGGAGACGACCAGCCACTGAAGGGGGAGAAAGGAGCGGCCCTGAAGAAGAGCTGGAGACGTCAGCCACCAAAGCAACTCTCTGCGGACTGCCGGGGAGAGGACGATCTTCCCGTCCAGGGAGAGTGGAGACTTGTCCCACAGGGCCAGAATCGCTCCCTGGAGGGGACGAGAGTGGAACTGAGCAAATGTGACGGCCTCGAACGAGGAGACCATCTTGCCCAGCACCCGCATACAGAAGCGGAGCGAACAGGGGGAGCCCGAGCGGAGCTTGGAGACAGCCGAGCGTATGGAAGAGACCTTGTCGCGAGGCGGGAGAACCCGAGCCGTTTCGGTGTCGAACAACATCCCCAGAAACTCCATCGAGCGAGAGGGGAGCAGGGACGACTTCCGGAAGTTGATCACCCAGCCGAACCTGGAAAGCAGATCGAGCGTGATCTGAAGGCTGGACTGAGCATCCTGCAAGGTGCGGCCCTTTACCAAAAGGTCGTCCAGGTACGGGATGACTGCCACTCCTCTGGCATGAAGGAGAGCCATGAGGGGGGCAAGGGTTTTGGTAAAAACCCGGGGCGCTGTTGAAAGACCGAAGGGCAGAGCGACAAATTGGAAATGAAGAGAACCGATGGCGAAACGAAGAAAGCGCTGATGACTCAGCGCGATGGGCACATGGAGATATGCGTCGCGTATATCTATGGAAGCGAGAAACTCGCCCTGGTCCAGGGACGCGACCACCGACCGCAACGATTCCATGCGGAAGTGGCGGAGGCGGACATAGCGGTTGAGGTGCTTCAGATCCAGGATGGGCCGAACAGAGCCGTCCTTTTTGGGGACGGTGAACAGGTTCGAGTAGAAGCCCTGAAAACGCTCGGAGGGGGGAACTGGAACCACAACCCCTTGAGCAAGGAGGTGATGAACAGCGCGGGAAAGAGCCAAAAGCCCTGCAGAAGAGCGGGGGATCCGAGACAGGAAAAAACGAGGAGGCGGGAAGGACGCAAACTCGATCTTGTATCCGGAAGACACCACCTCCCGTACCCATGCGTCGGTGACGTGGGCGAGCCATACCTCCTTGAAGGAGAGCAGACGACCCCCCACTCGGGGGGAAGACCCGAGTGGGGGAAAGCCTTCAGGAAGAAGGCTTGGGGGCAGGGCCCTTGGAAGGGCGGGAGCGCGGCTGCCAGGACGGCCGGGGCTTAAAGGAGGGCTTCCCGGAAGAGGAGGCTGAGGGAGCACCTTTTGAGGACTGCTGACGAGCAGGGGCTTGGAAGGAGCGAAAGCGACTGGAACGCTTCGGAGCCTGGGAGCGCCTGGGCCGGCTCTGTGGCAACAAGGAACTCTTGCCACCGGTGGCGTCAGAGATAATCCTGTCCAACCGCTCCCCAAAAAGCCTGTTTCCTGAAAAGGGAAGACAAGTGAGAGCCTTCTTGGAGGCGGCGTCAGCCGACCACGATTTCAGCCAAACAGAGCGACGAATGGCAACGGAGTTGGCCACAGCCCGAGCAGACAGGCGAGCCGCTTCCTGAGAAGCATCACACAGATACTTAGAGGCATGAAGGATCTGTGAGGCTAGGGAAAGCAGATCCTCACGAGGGGCCTCCGAGGAGATGTCACGGACCAGTTGCTTGGGCCCAAGCGGAGCAGGCCTTACTGACCCAAGACGCCGCAAAGGAAGGGCGAAGGGCAGAACCCGCAGCAATAAAGACGGATTTGGAGAACGTGTCAATCTTCTTGTCCACAGGATCCGTCAGGGACGCACCGTCCGCTAAGGGGAGGGTGGTAGATCTAGACAGCCGGGAGACAGGGGGGTCCACAGTAGGTGGAACCGTCCAGGCGGAGACTAAATCTGCAGCAAACGGAAAAAGAGCTTCTGTCCGCCTAGAGGAGGGAATGCGCCGGTCGGGGTGCTTCCATTCCTTGTCCAAGAGATTCTCAAAGTCCTTATGACTGGGGAATACCAGCGGTTGCCGCTTATGGCGACTAAACGAAACTTCGCCTCTGGCCGCAGAGGGAGATTCGTCCCGGATATGGAGTGTGTCCCGTACTGCACGGACCAAGGCTTGCACCGCAGAGGCCAAATGGTCCTCCCTGTTAGACTCTGAGGCAGAGTCACAGGAGTCCCCCGAGGCGTCAGAGGGGTGTTGCTGAGAACCGCCCGCAGTGGACCTTTCCGGGGAAAGGTCAGAGGAACACCGGGAGGGTGACCGAGAAGGGGAACGCCTACGCCTCTTGGAGGACCGTCCCCTGGAAGGGGAGTCAGGAGACACCTGAGGAGGGGTCGCAGAGGGGGGCGCCTGGGACGGCAACCGGTCAATGGCGTGGATCATGACCTGAGACAGCTTAGAGAGGTCACCGATCGCCTGGGTCAGGGACCTAGCCCGCTCGGGTGAGGCCGCAACCGAGCCAGAGGGAGCGGGAGCCTCAGTGGGAAGGGTACCAAGAGTAAGGCAAGGCACACATAGGGAGCCAGACTGACCGCTAGGGAATTTTTGACTGCAGCGAGCGCACGCAAAGTGCGTCGCCACAGCCACCGGAGCATGCTGCCTTGGGGGGTCGTCCCGGGGACCAGACATGGCGAAGGGCTCAACGGGCAAGCAATAGCCTGGGGAGAGAGGAGTATCACCCACTGGGTGCCTACCAGACCCTGGAGCAGCAGTGCAAAGTACTGGAAAAAACCGCTGTGCAGACCACTGAAGGAGCTATGCAGGCCACTGGAAGCAGAGTAGACCGGCAATAATCAGCTTTTGAAGCAGGATGGACCACCCACAAAAAGGAGGGGGCAAAGAGCAGGCCAATGAAAGAGGAACTCGCCGGCAGGAACAGGAGGGGGGCCGGCAGAACTGCGGGCGGGCGCGCCGCCCAGCGTGACGTCACTGGAAGGCGCCCGCCCACATGCGGCCTAGCACGAGGAAAAGCCGCGGCCTAAAGTACAGAGGCGCCCGGCCGGAAGTGCGACGCGGCGCGCCGCCAAGAAGAAAAGGCACGTCTGCCCAGCGCCGGAACCGGAGGGCCCCCCGGGACAAGGGGGGAGGGCAGCCCGGAGAAGGGAAGACCACCACGCGGAAGGCCACGGAGGGAGCCGGGGCCGCAGAGGTACCAAGACCGGGGGGGTGGGGGGGTGGTGGCGGTGTTAGTGGCCTCTAGGGAACACATACTCACCGCTCCGACGGCTTCAGGTGCGCGCAGGGTCACCCCTTCAGTGACCTCGCACCGGAGTGGGGCACTGGCATCCAGCTGCAGGGAACAGCTACAGTGGGGGACGGGTGACCGGCGCAGGGAGAATAAGAAAATATCCTCCAGGCACCCTCAGGGGGGTCCACGTCTGATGTGGCTTCCCACGCCGACGGCCCCCCTGATAACCTGAAAGAAAAGAGAAAGAAATAAAACTAAAATAAAAAATCAGAGGTGCAAAGCACCAGTGTCTACCTCCTACGGACACTAGACTAAAAACTGAGCTAGCCTGGTGTCCGTAGGAGGGATATAGGCTGCCAGGCGGGGCTCTTTTTTTTTTGATTGTCTAGTGTCGCCTCCTAGCGGCAGCTGCCTATAACCCACTGGTGCTGTGTCCCCCAATGATAGGCACAAGAAAGAATAATTACCCATGTTTTATTCCACTATGCCCAATTCTTTTCACAGGAGATAAACCCTTACTAGAGGTGTCTGGCAGCAGCTTACTGTCTTTTCCCCAACGAGAACAAATGCACGCTCGGCTGGCCCAAGTATGCTTATGTATAGGAGAGTTGAGAGGATTAGCTAATAGTCCAACATGTATGGGCATCTTTACTTTATAGAAAACAATACTGGACCAGAACTAAATACAGCCAATAAAGAAGATAACATTAGCACGTAAACATAACCAATGAGGTTGCTAAAGGGGTTGTGTCAACTCAGAAAATGGTAGCATATCACTAGGATCCTACCTCTGGAACCCACTCCTCTCTAGAGAATGGGGCCTCCGAATTGAAAGAGTGCACACTGCGCATGTGCGGCATACTCTACATTTATTTCTATGGGAGTTCCAAAAATAGCTAACTATTCACTTCAGGGGTCCCGGGTCTCAGAGGTGGGACCCCATCTATCTGATATTGGTGGCATATCATAGCGATATGTTGAGGTGAGATAACCCCTTTAAATATCACTGTATAGAAATCAACTGGAATGGCAGTTTAATACAGGTCACCAATTTCATTGTACCTACCTTGGGGAATCTTTCCTTGTAAACATGATTCATCATAATGATCTCATTATCAAAATTTGTAGATGCTCGTCCAGGGCTGAAGGGAAAACATAGCACTCACTCAGTAATTTACATTTTAGGCATCTCTTTTTACATATACAGGGCATTTCAACAGCATTCAGACTACTTCACTTGCCCATGTTTCATAACTTTACTGCTAAATTCTAAACCGGGTAATATGATAACATGGTATTTAAACAATGAATTATCACATTAACCTAAAGCCTGCAGACCATTTACTCACTACTATCTAGCAGAACAATTGGAGCAATGAATGGAGAGATCTCTGGATCCATGTGAGGTACAGGGCTGGTTCTGGCTTTGTTAAAAGAGATTGTCATGTACTATAAGAAGATACGATGGCTGGGAAAGGGAGCTATTCGCATTGAATGTGCGTTTGGATTCCTTTCTTACTATGAAACGTGGCCACCTCTGCTGGACAGCCTTTAACCAGTAAAATGGCTTGATGAAGATAAAGGAGGCAATTTGGACCAATTGAATATATTAAGAAGTGGCTTACAATAAATAACACTTAGTGATGAGACAACCCTTTAAAGTGCCCATACACATAAGGAGTTGGTTGAACTGATTCTCTTAATGTGTGATAGGGGTTGCCTTCCAGCAAAGGAAAAGGAATAATTTCCCATGTTTATCCACTATGAATTCTTTTCAAGGAGATAAACCCTTACTAAGGTGTCTGGCAGCAGCTTACTGTCTTTTCCCCAACGAGAACAAATGCACGCTCGGCTGGCCCAAGTATGCTTATGTATAGTAGAGTTGAGAGGATTAGCTAATAGTCCAACATGTATGGGCATCTTTACTTTATAGAAAACAATACTGGACCAGAATAAATACAGCCAATAAAGAAGATAACATTAGCACGTAAACATAACCAATGAGGTTGCTAAAGGGGTTGTGTCAACTCAGAAAATGGTAGCATATCACTAGGATCCTACCTCTGGAACCCACTCCTCTCTAGAGAATGGGGCCTCCGAATTGAAAGAGTGCACACTGCGCATGTGCGGCATACTCTACATTTATTTCTATGGGAGTTCCAAAAATAGCTAACTATTCACTTCAGGGGTCCCGGGTCTCAGAGGTGGGACCCCCATCTATCTGATATTGGTGGCATATCATAGCGATATGTTGAGGTGAGATAACCCCTTTAAATATCACTGTATAGAAATCAACTGGATGGCAGTTTAATACAGGTCACCGATTTCATTGTACCTACCTTGGGGAATCTTTCCTTGTAAACATGATTCATCATAATGATCTCATTATCAAAATTTGTAGATGCTCGTCCAGGGCTGAAGGGAAAACATAGCACTCACTTCAGTAAATTTACATTTAGGCATCTCTTTTTACATATACAGGGCATTTCAACAGCATTCAGACTACTTCACTTGCCCATGTTTCATTACTTTACTGCTAAATTCTAAACCGGGTAATATGATAACATGGTATTTAAACAATGAATTATCACATTAACCTAAAGTCTGCAGACCATTTACTCACTACTATCTAGCAGAACAATTGGAGCAATGAATGGAGAGATCTCTGGATCCATGTGAGGTACAGGGCTGGTTCTGGCTTTGTTAGAAAGAGATTGTGATGTACTGTATGATGTCTGATTTTATTTTTTACATTGGTCATGGGATAACCCCTTTAATGGTTTAGATTTGGTAGACAGGAATAAACTTAATAGTTGAGATTTAAGATCGGCTTAATAAAATAAAATTATTTTCCTTTTTTTCCCCTCACTCCCTGGCATTGAGGGTTGGGTGAGTTGGGATTTTTTTGGATTGTAAAGATGTTGCAATTTGTTTTTTCTTCTATTTGTATATTCTAACTATTCTAACTGACCCCACCAAGTCTTCCAGTATCTGCAGCTGAAAAACTTCACTGCAACAGAAGGCTGACGCCAGCAGTTTTCACCACAGGGATAGTACTGACCAGATGATGAATAGATGCCTGGTTTCCTCCAGATATTACATGACACAAAGGGATTGTGCCATGAAAATATTCTACATTTTTTCAAACCAGCACTTAAATCTAAATACTTTTGTAATTGCAGGTAATAAAAAAATAGTATAGCCACTGTGCTATTCAATAAAATGTATCTGTATAGCGTCACCTACTGTTTGTTATTTTCCTTATTTCTCCGTCCACCTCACTGAGGTGGTTGCACAAGTTCAGTTTACATCAACTGCCATCAGCCATGTCTTCTCCCCAGACCCATGCCTCAACACAATTCTTTCCCAGACATGTATAGACAATTCCTTTTGCTTTAAAGGGGTTGTCCGAGCTATTTTTTTGTCCTTTGTATGTTTCTAACTAGTCAAATACAACAGCTTTTCCATACACTTTCTGCTTCTAAAGCTGCTGGTTTCTCAGGTTTCAATGAGGGTCACATGACCTGTGATGTCAGCTTGCCTCCCTGCTAATCTTGTATTCGTGCACAGAGCCTGTACACGAAACGTCACTGTGCCGGCCACGCTCCCCCCTGCTCTGCCGGGCTCCTGCTATCTGCTCTCCCTGGATTCTTTCAGATAAAACATTAACCCGTTCAGCCAGAACACACTGAAGGCTTTACAACAGCAGCTGCAGATGTAAAGGGACACAGGATCTGCTCACCTCACCCTACAGACACAAAGCTGACTGGAACTGATCTGGAGGAGATGCAAAGAACAAAGAAGGTAGGGGGAAGATCCTGTGTGTATCAACAGTGTCATTGTACAGCTGGGACTTGTAGTCCTACACATACAACATGCTGCTGAGTATCCCAGCAGACATGTCACTCAGGGCAGCATTTGCAGAGCAGGGGGAGGGGCAGAGATTGTCATTACTGCAGGTAAACAAAGACCAGAAGAGAACCAGGGAAATGTGGAAATATAGATTTTTTTTTGCCTAAAACTTGCTTAACTTAGTTATATATTGCTGCCCATCAGATTTAAAGTACTATATTTATATAACACACACCAATCAACTTTGTCAAATAGCTGGACTCCTAAATGGGTTCTCTTACAGCACTCATGTGTCCAAAGTCAACGGGCCTGCAGACACACTGTTATTACAGTCAATATTTTCTATTCATTTCAAATATCAAGGAAGGTAGACTCCCACCTGAGGCTTCGGGAACGAGGGCGCATGCACGGAGAACGCCTTCCTTCCTCATCTGTGATGCTCTCTGTACTTCGGAAGTGTTTGGAGAGAAAGTGCAATTCATCCGCAGTGGGCTGGAAGGGCAATTGATGTAGCCTCTCCTGGGAGGAGGAGGAAGACTGCAAAAAAAAAGTATACATAAATGAAAGCCTGAGAACAACCAAGAGCGTATAAAGGTATATGATAAAACATAACAGAGCATAGATTTAAAGGGAACCTGTCACCTCCACTATGCTGCCCTGAGGACTGGCATTTAGTCCTTTCAGAGCACTGGCATGCCGAACCCCACAGCACTGAGGGAGATGAGTCCGATGACTTGTTGCCCTGACTTCGGACAATTACTGGCTGATTTCCTTCCTATGCACAACAGTGAGAGCAGCATAGTAGAAGTGACAGGTTCCCTTTAGTAAATGTTGCAACACCCTAAAATGCATTAAAATGCAAAAATGACAGGTTTATCCATATTTTTTTTTAATAGAATAGCTGTAGTGTGTACATTACAGGAATTACACTACAAGTTATATCTGGCCATTATATGACCATTATATTATATGACTAGTATCCAGCAGTCTAGCATTTTTCCCTCTGCAGGCCCAAGCTCTCATTCTCAGTTCTCCCTGTACTAGTGGGAGATTAGTTGTTATGATGCCTCCCATGCACAGTACACAGAGACAAGAGATTCTGCTCCAAATGCTCTCTCATTCAGAAGCAGCAAAAGGACGTTACGGAGAAGTACTGAGCAGCAACACGTGAATAAAGCACTTGTGGTGAGATAGAAGACATACAATTAGCTGCAACAGCCTCCTTGTGCCTCTCTCTGCTTGAATCAAGAGTGAATGTGAGGGCCCTTGTACAGCGGCCAATTATCCTAAGAATGCTTTTTCCCCATAATTGGACCATGTATGATGCAGAATAAGGATTTTTTTTAATTGCATTAGAAAAAGAACTATTTTCTTATAAAAAGTGGTGAACAATAGAGAACTCGCACAATGGTTTCTGCACAAAAAAAAACCCTACGTGAGTGGGTTGCATGAAATGTTGAAAGGACAGCATGACCAGCCATTTCAGATTTGCCTGAAATGTACAGGCAGAATAATGCACATAATTATATGGGGGTATAAATACAGTTCCTAGAGACAGTACACACAAGAAGTATATGAACATATTACCGAGAGAGTTGAGCTTGGTGTGTTGGTACCATATCCAGAAGAGGGAAGAGATGCCAGAGACCATCTACGCCCATCCGCTCTAAAAAGAAATGATGCTAGATGGTTAGCGTCCTCCTAATAATATAAGTATGGTCTTTCCATTTTAATAGGCTTACAGGCATGCCAAGATTCATAAGTAATTACCTGTCAGTGCGCGGTCCATGACTGCAAGCACCAAAGGATTAAGGTAACAAGAAGAGATAGAAAATCAGTAAACAGCTGGACAAAATGGGTTTGGGAGACAAAAATAATCATCTTGAGGCAACTACTACCGTACACAAAACGAATGTAATTCAATGAAGGCTTGACACATTAGAGGGTGGAAAGTACAACTTAAATCTGCTGCTCCATTCTGGTAACCAAGAAGAGTTGTCACCATGCTGCTTGCTACCTGATGCCTGGATACTGTTAGACATAAAACTTGAAAATTTTCTATTTCGGCCTCAAAGTTTCACAAACAGTTAAAGTGAAGACATGGCTTAGTTACTAGTGAATAATTCTGATGTGCTGTGTTCTTGGGGTGAAGTTTAACATGACATAATTATAAGACGTCTTCAAATGGGATTACACATGCGGTGTTAGTGGAGATAAAGGGTTGTAAAACTTGTAGAGTCGCTAGGATATGCCCCCCCATTGTCTGATAGGTGCAGGTCCCACCTCTGGGACTTGCACATATCTCGTAAACGCAGCCAAAAACTAACCCGGCAAAGTGGTGCCCACCACCAAGCGTTCCTATTGCCAAGCCAAAAATGCCCGAGCGGTCCGCTTGGCTATTTTCGGAATACCCATAGAAATGAATAGGAGCACGCCGTGCTTGCACAGCCACCGCTTCCATTCGCTTCTATGGGGCCAATGGATATAGCAGAGGTCCCCATATGGAGGAATATTAATGTAACAATGATGTCATGTATGAAAAGACATTGATGCCTATGCACTGTGGTAGACTGCGGCATCCTGAGCTATGATAAATATACCTTCATCATCTGGGGGTACAAGAGTCTAGTGTTTAAGGAGAGATGGGGCCACAGTCATTTGACCATTTACTATCACCATACCATACCATCCAAGACCACCCAGCTTTCTGCAATTTACAGTCAACTGTGTATCCTGCTCTATCGGTTTTAGTGCTTTTCCAAGAAGAAATGTCTTGAAGAATTTATTTCAGAGTACAAGATTTTAAACAGAAATCCCACTTAAGGTCCCCATACACATTAGTGTACTGTCGGCCAAAACCGCCGAGAACAGCCAAGCCAAACGTGTGTGTGTGGGCTAGCCAGGAGGAAATGTGGAGAGATAGCCGGTGTCCAAATGACTGTTTTGCTGACAACTACTGGACGTGTATGGCCAGCCGTAGGCTCTGATCACCGCAGCATCATGGATGGATCCTGATGGTCAAAATAACTAAATTTGCTACATCATCCTATCCAGAAGAGGTACACATCATGTAAACCAAGAAATCAATGAGATGATCACATCTGAGAACAGTGGTATGCTACTACATAAACACACTGAAATGTTGAAGTCCTAGGACTGCCGCTGGTAAACAGGTTACACATTACAGGTATGTGTTATTAAAAGTGACAGATTTGGCAGTTTTTTGTTTTATTGCATGGTATCATTTTTCTTTTTGCTGCCACAAGTTAATATAAAACTGAAAGGGGTTTTCCAGGACCCACTAACGAATCTTAATTCATTCTTAGTTTTTAGTATACTTGGACGGATTCACACAACCACGATCGGTCCGCGAAACATGCCCCATATGCCAGCCGCATGTCTGCACACATCACAACCATCAGTCTGAACATCTGTTTTCTTGTCTGGTCTATGGACAGTTATGTCACTTCTGTAGCCCAGAATGGGGGACGCACAGCGGACTAGGATTAAGGAGTTTATGCATGAGCCTAGGAGACTAATTCACACAGCTTGAGATGGTCAATAACCCGGAAACGTTCTTCTACAGGTCAGTTTGGGTTGACAGGTCCCACAGGGTTCCAGGTAAAACCCCTTTAACCATTTTCCACAGAAGGAAACAGTTCCCAACATAAACTAATGGAGGATTTACACTGTGCAATAATCAGGCAGATTATCAGGCGTGAACACTCGCTCCTGACAATCTGCTCATGTAATGGTGCAGCCAGTCGAAACGCTCGTTCATCAGGTGATCCTGTCGCATGTGCAGGCACCACCGATCATCATTTCTGGGCAGCAGATCGTGCTGTCTAAACAGCCACCTGCTGCCTAGAAACAATGCAAAAAATAAAAAAAAGTGTTACTTTTAGTAATAGTATGGCAGACTTTGTCACTTTTTATTTCACAAAGCACAGCATTCTTCTTGGTGGTTCTGGAACCTCTGCCAGCATGATCAACCCTATTAAACCAGGCATATTGCCTGGTAGGGTTGATCATGCTGATTAAAACAAAAAATATTATGGAGATATGAGGATTTTCATATTTATGCAAATCAGGCAGCTGGAGCACCAAGGAGCGGGCTGTAGTGCTTCACGCACCGCTACAACTACACGCCTGTGCACAGTATACTCTCCCCTCCCCTGTGCTTGACAGGACTAGACAGCCTTGTCTGTTGGTGCCTACACTGTCACTCACTAATAATCACTGGTGGTCCAGTGTCAATATGGAGTCACTGGCGTCAGTGTGCATCCACTAGGAATGCAGGATTTTTTTTATTTTTTTTATTTTTTTAATTAGGTCTTTTTTATTAACATTTTAGGAATGCAGGATTTGGAAAATGTGCTATAACTTATATGTATACAATCATTCCAGGCAGCGGAGCCTCAGCAGAAGGGGGTGAGCGCTGTTCAGAAACTAGACAATACTTACCTTTTCATCCTGCCAACCACTGCGCTCCTCCATTGAAGGTGAAGCCATCTGCACTTCCACTGACGGGTGGACTGACACGCCAGTGACTACAGCTGCCGGCAGGATGGAAAGATAAGTATTCTCTACTTCCATTTGTATTGACACATCTCAGATGGAAAAACGATAATCCAAATTTTTAAAATGCTTTCTCAGTAAAACATGCAACGTAAAAAGAATACCTACTTGCGAGCAAAAGGGAAGTTAACTGATGCACTAGTGGAGAAGTTTCTGGGACTATCCAGGGGACTGCTTCCTGCTATGAAAAGCAAACAGATGATTAGAAAACATCAAATATAGTGGTATAATGCCATGTAGTAACTATAGCGGACAATCATTGGCCTATTGGCAACATGCTCAGTGTTAAGGTAGGCATATACATTATAGGGATTTACACACTAATGGTCTATTTTCAGGATAATTCATCAATATCAGATTGTCAGGGGTCCGACCCCCTGGAACCCCAAAAATCAGCTGTAAAAAGAGGCTGCGGCGCTCCAGGAGGGCTTAGGCCTCTTCCTAAACCATGTGATGCCACATTCATTGTGATCCTTTTGTTCTCCTGGGCGATAAGATAGCATGAGAGGTGCCTTTCTGCCCTCCCCCCAATGAAAGCACACACACTTGCACATTTGGCAGAGTATGCAGAAGCTGATGGGGGAGGGGGTTAAATGACCAGGCTGTTGGATTTCAATATGTCTGATCCTTTTAGAGGGTTGGGAGGACAGCTGCTGGTCAAATAAGAACTCTAACATGTTTGACATCCTTACTCTCCAACTGTACTACTGGTATGACTTAAATCCACTGCCACTGAATACAACATGCAAACTATTAAATTTTATATTATAGTCAAAGATACACAAAAACTGCACAATGCAAATATGGCACAGTCATTTTTTTTCAGTGGGAGTCAATATGAGAGACATCCAGTGACATACAGCTATATATGTTCAAGCAGTAGTGTGAACACAACTCTACATACTTTCCTCAATAAGATCACTGCTTGTCATTGCATGGAAACCTATCTTCCACCCTAGACCCAAGTGAAGATAAGTGTCATCAGCCTGGAGTCCACAGCTTGCCATGTATATCTCAGGGAGGATTGTGTAGATTCAATCCCGTCAAGCTGGTGAACAGGACTATGTTTTCAGTCTCTGATCATGTGGTCGAGTATGTCACATGATTCTAATTAGAGCTGCTGACATCCTCCATTAAAGGGATTCTGTCACCACCATTTTACAAATTAAGTTATTTATACCATCGGATTCATCTAGTCATATGGAGTTCTAAATGGTAATTGTTATAGGGCATAGATGCAGTTTTGAGGTAAAAAAAACGATTTTTAGCAGCTGTCAGTCACTTACTATAAGGAGCCCAAGGGGAGTTGACAAGCGTTGCAGGAGCCCGGGCACGGCGATTCCGTTGGAGCCCCGGACCGCCCACCTATTTAATATTCACTTCACTGAGTGAGTCAGTGAAGCTCCGGCACGGCTGAAATCCCGCGCAGGCGCAGTACACCAGGTGGGGCCGCTGCCCGCAGACCGCACGGGCGCAGGCCTCTTGATGTACTGCGCCTGCGCGGGATTTCAGCCGTGCCGGAGCTTCACTGACTCACTCAGTGAAGTGAATATTAAATAGGTGGGCGGTCCGGGGCTCCAAGGAATCGCCGAGCCCGGGCTCCTGCAACGCTTGTCAACTCCCCTTGGGCTCCTTATAGTAAGTGACTGACAGCTGCTAAAAATCGTTTTTTTTTACCTCAAAACTGCATCTATGCCCTATAACAATTACCATTTAGAACTCCATATGACTAGATGAATCCGATGGTATAAATAACTTAATTTGTAAAATGGTGGTGACAGAATCCCTTTAAGGTATCACTGTATGGAGTCCTTTAAATCCTTTGAAGAGTTTCTACCTTCAACTACTATCTACCTCCTCACGGTCTCTGGTAATTTGAACTGTATTATTAGGGCTGATTCACACAAGCAAGTCCATTGCAGGAATCGCGCTCCGTGTGTGAGTGTGATCATTCATTCTGGACTTGCAGGAGCACACGGCATTATCAAGATTTATAATACTATGTGCATCTGCATGACCTTACTTCTACAGGATCAGACTAAGGCCCCATGCAGACGCCCGTATATTTGCGGGCGGCCCCATAGAAAATTCCTATACTCATCCGTGCGCACAAACAAGTATAGGACATGCTTCAAAAGAGCCGCGGCACGGAGCTAGCTCCGTGCTGCGGCTCCCGGCCCCATAGAAGTGAATGGGGCCGCATCTATGCCCGCAATTTTGTGGATAGATACGGCCCCATTCATACGGTCGTGTGAATGGGGCCTAACAGCTTTACTTCAGTATTTCTGCAGAAGTAAGGTCAAGCAGAGGCACATTGCATTATAAATCATGATAATGCCGTGCGCTTCTTAAAAGGCTATGTACACCTTTGGGGGCAATTTTTTATTATTGCATTATAGTTATTTTGGCCTAAAAAACACTTTTTCAATTGGTCTTTATTAACAATATGGAATCCTTTTTTTGTGTACAGAGCAGAGAAGCTGTACTAGCTGCCTGTGGATTTTTTCTCAATTTCGTCATCTGAGGAGCAGACGACAGCTCTACTCTCTGACCTTATAAACACTCATTAAAGCTCAATCCTTACTTTACTGATAAGAATGTGGCTTAAATAAGTGTTTATGACCTCTCAGTAGTTTACAGATAAGGGTAATTAGATGACGAAAGTGACAGTACCAGTCACCCAGTTAGACAAACAGTTAACCCTTTGTGACTGAAAAGGTCAATATTTTTAATAAAGACCAATTGAAAATATGATTTTTAGCCAAAAATAAGTTAAATACAATCATAAAAAATTGACTCCAAAAGGTGTACATAGCCAGTACGGAGGATAACACTTACAAACATGGATCATGAGTCCCTAAATGGAATCGCTTGTGTGAAACATCCTCTAACATCAAATGGTCTTGAGACCATAAAGAAGACCTAGGATCCTGTAGGCCACCCAAAGGTAGCAAATATTATAAACTAAAATCAGAAATGGGCAGCACAGTGGTCAGCACTGGGCCTTGCAGCGCTGGGGTCCTAGGTTTGAATCCGACCAAGGACAACATCTGCATGGAGTTTGTAGGTTCTCCCCATGTTTGTGCGGGTATTCTCTAGATACTTCAATTTCCTCCCACACTCCAAAGACATACTGATATGGACTTAGATTGTGATTAGTTTATGCACTTATATAGCACTGCTATATTCCGTAGCACTTTTCAGACATTAGCATCAAGCTGTCCCCAGTGGAGCTCACAATCTAAGTTCCCTATCAGTATATCTGTGGAGTGTGGGAGGAAACCGGAGTACCTGGAGGAAACCCACGCAAACATGGGGAGAACATACAAACTCCATGCAGATGTTGTCATTGATTATTTTCAAACTTAGGACCCCAGCGCTGCAAGGCACCAGTGATGACCACGGAGCCACCGTGCCGGACAGGATCTTATGTTGCTACTGCATATAATGTTCATTAGATGCAAAGATCTAAAACCTTACAGTGTATACTTGTCAGAACTAACCTGTAGGTACAGAAAGTGGTGATAGTGGACGGGACAGTGTAGGTGAAGGTGATCCTACCACCAAACTCTTCCTGTTGCTGCTCCTACAGCTGAAGACAGAACAAACATTATCATTATCCTCCAATCCAAGGCTAATAGAAGAGAAATACAAGCAGAGATGTGAGGTAGGAGATCACTGCATAACTAGAACAAATGTACAAAATACACAAGGAACAAAGCTTGCAGAAAGCATTTTGCCATTTTCTACCATAGATCAAGCTCTTGAAGGGCTTTTCCAGGAGTTTTATACTGATGACCTATCCTCGGGATAGTATAAAAAGAAAGAAGTCGACAGCATAGCCTCCATGATTTCTTTTAATAAGAAAGGAGTCCAATATACAGGTACAAAGTGCAAAAATAGTGCAACGTTTCGACTAATCCATAGTCTCTTTCAAAAAAAAGACTATTGATTAGTCGAAAAGTTGCACTATTTTTGCACTTTGTACCTGTATTGGACCCCTTTTTTTAAAAGAAATCATGGAGGATATGCTGTCGACTTCTTTGTTTTCATACTATTGAATTGGAACGGTTGTTTTGGATCTATGGCTGATGGTCGGTGAGTGCATTCCTTTGGAGGTCTTGAGGGATATTGGTGCTGCTTTCATTGTTATTTTTCTCTGTCCTCAGGATAGGTCATCAGTATCTGATCGGTGGAGGTCCGTGGTGACCAAAAATAGTAAAAATTCACTGTGCAGAATAAATACTTTTAGAATATGAATTTTATAGTTTCATAACTGAATAGTATGAACGTTTTTGGAAGATGCAAAACCAGTTGTGTTTATTTTTACATGTAAAATGGGGTTATTTAGAATAATAAATATTTCTGTCTTTTTATATTTAAAAAAATATTTTTAAAATATTACTTTTATTTTTAGTGCCTTGAACATGTGATTGCTTTCAATTTTGTACTGCAGTCTATGGTGCTTCTGATGTCTCCCTATTAAGCCCTGCCACAGACAGTGCTTAATTTACCACAGCAGGCCTGCGAGCATTCATAAAGCCAAATGCTACCATGACAACTGAATGGTACCCTACGCTGCCTGGGAAAAGAGGGTGATCGGAGGTCAGAGGCATCTACTATTAAAGGGAGTCTGTCACCTCATTTTCACCTATATAGCTAACAGCAGTGCCCCACAGAAGATTGCATACACATCCCAGACATACCTGTGTGCACTTTGTGTCTGTATTCCTCAGAAAAAGCACTTTTATTCTGCAGGAAAACAGCTCCCAAGTGCCCGGCTCTGCTGCAAACCAGACTGGAGGGGGAGGGCAGCTTTAGCTGCTTATATCTTGGCATTGGTAGCAGATAGAAAAATGGTTCTAACCTTCTTTAAAAGCGGACATTCCAAGCTTTAAAATTACCAAAATCACAGCATTATATCCAGTATATCAGAAGATATAGCTGTTTTTAGTTTCACTTTCAGCCGGGCACTTGGGAGCTGTTTTCCAGCAGAATAAAAGTGCTTTTTCTGGACATGTAATACAGACACAAAGTGCACACAGGTATGTCTGGGATGTGTATGCAATCTTCTGTGGGGCACTGCTGTTAGTTATATAGGTGAAAATGAGGTGACAGACTCCCTTTAAATGATCAGGATCAGAGTTATCTCCAATCTTGGTCCATGCAGTTCGGAGTCACCTGCCACTCATGGAGTGAGCTTTCCATTATTATGCCACATTAATGTCACTCAGCATAAAGATCCCATGCACATTAATCTAGTAGATGCAAGAAGGAAGAAGCACTCAGCTGAGAACTGTCTTTATGAGCCAGTCTTCAGCTAGAGAGAAAAGATAGTGCTTAGGTGGGTGCTTCTGCCCCCTTGATTTCGTGATCATGGGGGTCTCAGCAGCCAGACACCTACCAGTCAGACCCACCATATCCACAGCTCTTTGAACCAGTATTAAAAGGGTTATCTGAGATTTTAATACTGATGACCAATCCTCTGGACGGGTCATCAGTATGGGATAGGTGGGGGCCCAACACTTGCCGAGAAAGAACCAGCGCTCCTGTGAGCGCAGTAGCCTTCTCTATGCTTACCAAGGATCCAGAGGATAGGTCATCAGTATTAACATCTCGGAAAACCCCTTTAACCTTCAATAACTACTGGCATGAACTATCCTGAACTCACCAAAACATGAATGCTCAGTTGGACTGTGGACGCATGTATTCTCAGAGGGGAAGGGGTAAGCTGCTACCAGACACCACTGGTGGTAGCTTTACTCAGAGTAAAGGATTGCGTATGTTGAAATTGCTGTTGGCTGCATGAGCGTTTGGCCACCTCTTTGATATTTCCTCTTAGAAGCGCTGACAATGAGGAAGGACTGCACACATATTACAAAGGGAAGCCATGCTTCATTCCTCATTGTTGTGTTTGCAGACACATCTGGGTTACAGACACTACAACAGGCCATGTGTACACAACTATCTGACATGGTTCCTTTAAAGACTTCCTGTTTCCACAAGGCATTCTTCTAACACCCACAAAAACATCGGCAAAAACCCTGCTCTTTCATCTGAATGGAACATCAGTTATTTCAGTAAAAGGTCGTGATGACACAGCATGCAGCATGTCAGAAACCTGTGCAGTCTGAACAGCCAAGTAAAACTTACAGCACTGACGGGAAAACAAAAGAAGGAATATCTATGCCCAATTGTGTATACCAGGACATGTCCTGCAATCACAACTGTGACATTATTTATGAAGCACATTTCCCGACATGTGGAAATTCCTGCTGACGAGAAGCCATGACTCAGATATGTCACTGTGGGCCACAAATGATGCAGCAAGATGTAGTCTGGATTGTACAGCATTTTGTGCAGTAATAAAGGAGAAATGTTCGATTGTAAAAAAAAGTAAATAAATATATATAGCTATAAGTCTAGGGTGACGGATGCCACAGTATGGCATCTATCTGAGGCATCAGTTAACAGACATTTTTATTTTTGTGCATGTTAAATGTACTGTATGAAAAAAGTCTTCATGTGAACCCACCCTTTGGGCTCCTGCACACGAACATGGGTCTGCAATATACAGGCACTGGCCATGTGCACTCTGTACACAGATGCGGACCCAATCACTTGAATGGATCCACAATCCACAAGATATGGAGCACTTCTCTGGGCTGAGATTTCAGTCTATGGCTCCGCACCACAAAAAAATAGAACATGTTCTATTTTTTGTGGTGTGGACTGAATATTGTGGACCCGTTCAAGTGAATGGGTCTGCAAATGGCGGGCACACAGCCGATGCCCGTGCTAATTGCAGCACTGGCGGCACACATTCAGTGGACTAGGTGGATCAGAAATATACGGAAAATTCCAATGACTACACCCCACATTTAAAGTCGCCGCACTCTTCAGTACACCTCACACTACACAAGTATATTGTATGACTGTGTGCTAGATTGTACGCAACTGTTTGCAAAGAGCTGAAACACCTGAAAATTCTAGGAGGGTCCATATATTTTTGATAATATAGTGTACACAGCACTATAATTCTGCTAGCTGGGGTCTAGATTGTTACTGTGTAGGTGTTCCATGAAATTCCTAGAGCTCTCCAAGTGAACCATTTCAACACCTGCGGACTGTGAGGTCATAGGAGTTTTACTTTCCCATGATAAGACAGCATAACAATATTGCAATTTAATTTTTTTCTCCGCTTTAAGTAGAAGTTAAAGCGCACTACCGGCAGCAAAAGGTTCTGCTGTCATGTCATTTTGTTGCCAGATGTTTATCTAGAGAGGACAAAGAGTAGGGGTATGTCTGTTCTGAACTTCAGGCCATCTGCCGCTTGATCAGTTACCATTTATCTGGAGGTAGGAAACGGTTATTTTATAGAACAAAGTGAAATCCACCACCCAGTGATGTGAAGTAAGATCACTGGCAACATGCTAATTTTGGTTTTGGAACACAATACAATACAGCAAAATCTAAAAGGGACAATAGGGAAATGTATCAACAACTAGTATAAAGGAGGGACATGACGCATGCTCAACCTGCCACTTCATAAGGGCAGAGAATGGGACCCCTGTTCTCTGCATTGGTGTGTTGACTGGTGGGACCCCCGTCGATCAGTTAGTTATCTCCAATCCTGTGTACGGAGGTCACTCTAATCCCTAAATGGCCACATAATGTATTTATTTTCATTTTTCTGCTGTTGGATTCAGCTGAATCAGCTATTTTCACACGAGCGGATCCACAGAGAGGCACGGAGCATTAGCAATCATGTTAGTGCTCCATGTCTCTGCTGTCTGGAACGGGGCTTGACACTCTTGAACGCAGCGGATTCCACGAACAGGATCTGCTCATGTGAAAGAGCCCTAATAGGCAGTCCTGAGGGCAACCTGAGGCTGCATTTGTGGGGGACTGATGGAAACAGTGGGAGCACCCTCCCTATGTCTACATGGTGCGCAGTATGGGCATGAGCATTGAGTGTCCTGAAGGGAACCTGGCACCATGAAAATTTAGTGTCATCTACAGGCAGCTTGTTATAAGTGTGCATACAGATATAGCTGTCAATCACGGATCAGACCGCCCACATGGCTAATAAGTTCTGAAAGAGCAGAGACATCAATCTGCTCAGCTCCTCTTGCTCTAATACATGCTACAGGGAGACATCTCCCTTTGGAGGACCTCTCATTACTTTCTATGGTCACATGCTTCTCCTGAGGCATTACATACTGTTTCACTGCAAATTTGCTTGTGTGAAAGAGGACTTAAAAAAAAAGCGAAAACTAAAAAGTTCTTAAATGGGTTATACAAGAATTTGATACTGATGACCTATCCTCATGATAGATCATCAATATCAGATCAGCGGAGGTGATGGGAGACATCTATTTGGAGAGGCCGCACCGCTCACCGAAGCCTCTAGTCAACTCACCAAGCACAGTGTCATAACATTGTACAGCGGCTGTGCTTAGTATTGCAGCTCACTTGGACATCACTGAGTACGAAGTGGCCTAAGCTCTCTGTGGTCTCTTCGAACAGCTGATCATAAGAAGTCCCAGGAGTCGAACCCCCATCAATCTCATACTGATGAACCAAGGATAGGTCATCAATCTCAAATTCCTAGATAACCACTTTAAACATGATAGTCTGCTGATGAAATTATCAAATGTCTATGGAGGCCCAACTGCTCCTTTTGGAGGAAAACGGAGGGTAGAGCAGCTGCTACTCGCTGATAAAAATCTGGACAATTGCCTGATCATATAGGTGTATAGTGGAGCAGGGAAGAAGAGGAGATGATAAAACGAGTATTCACAAGGCAGCTCCCTCATGTATAACCAAAAAGCTGGGGCCAACTGCAAGGGAGTATGACTGCTGGACCAAACTGCGCAGGACTTGTTTGTAGAAGACCACTATGCAGTCTTCTACATTCTACAGAGATCATTTGCATATTCTTTCACCAGGGACCATTTCCTGTAAGGATAAGTTCACACAGCAGAAATACACGTCTGAAAAATCCATTGTGGAATCTGTGGTCTGAATGCTGTGGATCAGACTAGGATTTGTCCACATTCAATAGGGCTCATCCTCTTGTGGACACCGCTGTCAGTTACCTTTCTTGAAGTGGCTCTGGAACCAATGGCCATATAGACAAAAATGTAGATTCCAATGAGGAACAATTGGTATTGATTTTAGCACAGAATACATGCTAAAATCTGCATGGAAAATCCATGGTATGAACATGCCTTAAGGCTTCTTTCACACAAGCAAGTTTTCTGCGCGGGTGCAATGCGTGAAGTGAACGTATAGCACCTGCACTGAATTCTGACCCATTCATTTCAATGGGTCTGTGTACATGAGCGTTTTTTCACGCATCAGTTCTGCGTTGCGTGAAAAACACAGCGTGTTCTATATTCTGTGTTTTTCATGCAGCCCGGCCCCATAGAAGTGAAACGCATTGCATCCTGATGTCACTTGGATCTAGTCCGGATGCAATATGTTTTTCACTGATGTTTGTACATCTTCACTTATTTTTCACATGCATAAAAACTGCATCAAAACTGATTGCACCCGCGCAAAAAACAAAAACACCTCAAACACTGAAAGCAAATGCAGACAAAACTGACTAGAGTTGTCACGATACCAAAATTTTGATTCAATTTCAATACCATAAAAAAAGTATTGCGATACTCAATACTATGCAAAAAAAAAAAAAAAACACCAAAAAAGCCGCAGCCGCATGAAACGTCTGGCCCATAATAGAACAGTTCTATCCTATTTTTTGGGGGGACAAGATGATTAATAAAAATGGTGAATTGCACGTTTTTTTTTCTTTTCTTTCTGTGATGGCATTCACCGCATAGGAGATTTTTAAAAATATTTTAATAGTTTGCACTTTTTCGGATATGTAATATATTTATTTATTGTTTATATATATCTAAAATTGGGAATGGGGGTGATTTAAACTTAATATTTTGGTGTTTTGTTTTTTCTTACTTTTTATTTACTAAGTATTAACCACCTTAGGAGCTAGAACCCTTGTCCCATTCACCCTAAGAGCTCTTAGGACTTGACACTGCCCCTGCTGCTCTATGCTTTGTACACACGGCAGCAGGGAGCTTACCATGGCAGCCAGGACTTCAGTAGCGTCCGGATTGCCATGGTAACCGATCGGAGTCCCGCGATTACACTGCTGGGGCTCAGTTCAGAACTGCCACTGTCACCAATGAGGGGGAGGGGAGGAGAAACTGTGGCCACTGCCACCAATGACTAATACTGGGGTGGGGGGCCACCAATGTTTTCAATACTGGGGTTGGGGGGGGCCACCAGTGAAGATAAGTAATCTTTTAATACAAATACAGGCAGTGTATTGCCAGCGGCAGAATCACATAGCCGGCACCCAACCTCTATGACAGGGCGCTGCGATCCGTGGCAGTTAACCCCTCACGGTTCGCAGCTCCCTGTCATAGAAGCTGGGTGCTGGATATGTGATTCTACTGCCGGCACCCACCGCCTGTATTTGTAGTAATGGGTTAGTTATCATCATTGGTACAAAAGTATCGATTGAGTATCAATAATTCTAAGCCCACTGCAACCCTATAACTGACTGAACTTGCACCCTGAACGCATCCTGACACAATCCAGTAAATTTTTTCCATTCTCCTATTGCAAGTCCCATAACTTTTTGTATTTTTCCATCAATGTGCCTCTATGACGACTTGATTTTTTGTGGGATTATAGAGGTTGCCTGGGAATACCTAACTTTTAACTGATGTCTGCAGCCTGTCTTCACTATTGAAAGATTCACACCGGTGGACATGTCAACGCTGAAGTAAGATGACGACCAGAAGATGGACCCACTGGAGCCAGCGCGCAGGACCACAGAAGTTGGGAGGAGGTAAGTATGAATCTTTCAATAGGGGATGCAGGCTGCAGGGATCAGTTATGAGGTAGTTTGTCCCAGACAAACCCTTTAAGGCTGATTTCACACTTCAGTTATTTGATCAGTTATTTCCATCAGTTACATTGAGCCAAAACCAGATGCAGGTCAAAGACACAGAACAGGAGCAAATCTTTCCATTATACCTTATCTCTGTGTAGGCTTCACTTCTGGTTTGGGCTCACAATAACTGATGGAAATAACCAATCAAATAACAGAAGTGTGAACACGGCTTATCTTAAGGTTTTCAGTTGTACCATTTTGGGGTAAATAGGATAGGGGATAAGTGTTAGATTGCTGGGAATTCCAGTGGTTGGACCCAAAACAATCACTTATCGGAACCCGTGTGGAGAAATCCATTATCACCTGGTTCCTGCCGCTTGGTTCCACCGAGGCCAGTCATTGGCTCAAGCAGCGGATGTGACCTCACCTGTGCAGGAAGTTGACAGACGGGGACTAGAAGTCCAGCAAGGAGAGCCCAGCCCCCAGAACAGGGTAGCCGGCAGTATGTTATTTACTGCAGCGTTTCTTTAAGCAAAAAATACCAGCTCCAAATAAAAGCCCTAACAACAACAGTGTTTCAGCACACTGAAGATACTGCTAATATGTTAGGATTGCCCTATCTTTGGCTATGGCTCCACTGTGACTTATCCACAGTCACCAACAGTCTCCGGAAACGGGCAAGCAGGAGGGAGGGCAGGATGCACCCCTAGGTGGGTGGTTTGTAGGAATTCTGTGGCCCTCCCAATAATGTCCCGAAATATGTTGGCAACGATATACTGCACCATATAATAGTAAATATGCGAATGTGCATGGCTACATTTATAAAGTCACAGAAAATAATGCACTAAAACAATAGATGCAAACTAACATTTATATGTGCAATTTTCTTCTGTCTAGGAAAGGGGCTGCCTTCTTGATGGTTTAAAAAAAAGAAGCTCAACAAAATTTCAGTGTCAGTAAAACTGACAAATACAGCGCACATACGGGATGCTGTGTTCCCAAGTGCATAAACCAGTCCATCTGCATTAGAGCGGCTGCCAAGTAAACCCACAAATGTCCATGATGACATCACGGGGATGCCCACATGGGGCTAGAGGGAATTCACAGGAGACATGATCTCTATTCTGCTTGCTCCTATATACAGAACACTAACGGGTTGTTACCATCTTATCAATGTGATCAGTGGCCTGTATATCAGAACACGCAGATCATGTGTTCAAGTTCTAACTCCTGCATTTTATCACAATCTGCCTCCTTCATAAATGGCCAATAATTTAGTAATAAATTTACTGTAGCAAAATGGTGACAGTGGGCTTTTTCTTACTGCCGTATAAGTAATCAGGCCACTTAGGACTTAAATCATATTTATTGGAATACAATTTCTGAAATTTCTGACATTTTCTAAATTCCTATAAGTAAAGCACTCTGCATTTAAAGCAACTCAGCCCTATTAAACCAGGCATACTGCCTGGTAGGGCTCATCATGCTGATTAAAACTATACCTTTCTTTTGTCTGCATGATAAATAGTTGCAGAGATACCTGCATTTTATTCATATGCAAATAAGCAAGTTGGAGCACCAGGAGCAGGGGCTGAATCCTTTGAGCACTGCTATGTAACACCCCCTGAGCTCTGCACACTCCCCCTCCCCTTTATGACAGGGCTAGACATGCTGAAGGCAGAGCTATGTCCTAGCATCTACATATCATATGTACTATCGCTTTACCACATTAAGATCTGTTCAGAAAGCTAATATATAGAGATGTTTTTTCTATGCTTATCAGGTAAAACATATTGCTGGTGTCTTTATAATCATATATTCTGCCTGTGAATACAGCAGTAGTATGTAGATAAGCTTTCTGAGCTGATCTCAGTGTGGTGAAGCTATAGTACATAGAGTATATGATATGTAGATGCTAGGACACAGCTCTGCCCTCAGCATGTCTAGTCCTGTTAATCAAGGTAAGAGGGGAGTGTGCAGAGCACAAGGGGTTTACATAGCAGTGCTCAAAGGATTCAGCCCCACCTCCTGGTGCTCAAGCTTCTCATTTACACAAAATGCAGATATCTTTTAGGCCCCTTGGAGACGAGCGTGTGTCACGTACTGAGTCCACATTGCAGCCCTTGGCCTGAACTCCCGGCACTGACGGGGGTCACATAGCATTATATTGATTTATAAAGCTATGTAACCCTTACAGTTCTGGAATGTATTGGATAACACTAACAGCATTATGTCAGTGTCATCTGGCCACCAATAGAGAGGGCTTGTTGATCCAGGGAGTTATTCTGCCTATAGGTATAGCCTGATTGGAGTCGGGAAGGAATTCTTTTCCCGTAAAGTGGGGAAAATTGGCTTCTACCTCACAGGGTTTTTTTTCTTCCTCTGGATCAACTTGCAGGATAACAGGCCGAACTGCATGGACAGATGTCTTTTTTCGGCCTTATAAACTATGTTACTATGTAACTGGATTCAGTGGTGACGTGTCCACAACAGACACATCACCGCTGAAGCCAGTTATTGGCTACAGAGTTGCAGATGACCATGCCTGTGCCAGGGACAAATTAAACAAGCAGAGGACTGAATAATGGACACACAGGGCCGGCAGGCAAAACCAGGGCAGCGGGGAGAAGGCAAGTATGATTTTTTTCCATAGCAAAGGCCAACTGTAGACACCTGTGAAAAGTTACTTACTGCAGGACAACACCTTTAATGCTGTCTTCCTGTTCTGTCATGCTCAGTGGTGAACTTCCTTCTCTGGTCTTTAGAGGAGGAACTTACTACTGAGCATGTGCAGCACAGTTTCAGGCATTGTACCTAAGAACAGGAAAGGTGAGAACTGATTGTCTATCACCACTAGAGCACTCTGCTTATCACTGTTTATAGTATAAGGACAGAAGAGAACACAGGAGAGATGAGAGCTGAATATCTATCACCACTAGAACACCCTGCTTATCTCTTATTACAGTATAATGGACAGTAGAGAACACAGGAGAGATGAGAGCTGATTATCTATTACCACTAGAACACCCTGCTTATCACTGTTTATAGTATAAGGACAGGAGAGAACATAGGAGAGGTGAGAACTGATTATCTATCACTAGAACACTCTGCTTATCACTGTTTATAGTATAAGGACAGGAGAGCACACAGGAGAGAGGAGAGCTGAATATCTATCACCACTAGAACACCCTGCTTATCTCTTATTACAGTATTATGGACAGTAGAGAACACAGGAGAGATGAGAGCTGATTATCTATTACCACTAGAACACCCTGCTTATCACTGTTTATAGTATAAGGACAGGAGAGGTGAGAACTGATTTTCTATCACCACTAGAACGCCCTGCTTATCACTGTTTATAGTATAAGGACAGGAGAGCACACAGGAGAGAGGAGAGCTGAATATCTATCACCACTAGAACACCCTGCTTATCTCTTATTACAGTATTATGGACAGTAGAGAACACAGGAGAGATGAGAGCTGATTATCTATTACCACTAGAACACCCTGCTTATCACTGTTTATAGTATAAGGACAGGAGAGGTGAGAACTGATTTTCTATCACCACTAGAACGCCCTGCTTATCACTGTTTATAGTATAGGGACAGTAGAGAACAAAGGAGAGGGGAGAACTGATTATCACCAGTAGAACACCCTGCTTATCACTGTTTATAGTATAAGGACAGGAGAGCACACAGGAGAGAGGAGAGCTGAATATCTATCACCACTAGAACACCCTGCTTATCTCTTATTACAGTATTATGGACAGTAGAGAACACAGGAGAGATGAGAGCTGATTATCTATTACACACTAGAACACCCTGCTTATCACTGTTTATAGTATAAGGACAGGAGAGGTGAGAACTGATTTCTATCACCACTAGAACACTCTGCTTATCACTGTTTATAGTATAAGGACAGGAGAGCACACAGGAGAGATGAGAGCTGAATATCTATCACCACTAGAACACCCTGCTTATCTCTTATTACAGTATTATGGACAGTAGAGAACACAGGAGAGATGAGAGCTGATTATCTATTACCACTAGAACACCCTGCTTATCACTGTTTATAGTATAAGGACAGGAGAGGTGAGAACTGATTTTCTATCACCACTAGAACGCCCTGCTTATCACTGTTTATAGTATAAGGGACAGTAGAGAACAAAGGAGAGGGGAGAACTGATTATCACCAGTAGAACACCCTGCTTATCACTGTTTATAGTATAAGGACAGGAGAGAACACAGGAGAGATGAGAACTGATTCTCTATCACCAGTAGAACACCCGGCTTATCACTGTTTATAGTATTAGGACAGGAGAGGTGAGCACTGATTATCTATTACTAGAACACACTGCTTATAGTATAAGAACAGGAGAGAACACAGGCAAAGGGAGAACTGATTATCTATCATCACTAGAACACCCTGCTTATCACTGTGTATAGTATAAGAACAGGAGAGAACACAGGAGAGGGGAGAACTGCTTATCACTGTTTATAGTAAAAGAATGGAAAGGAACACAGGAGAGGTGAGAACTGATTCTCTATCACCACTAGAACACTGTGCTTATCACCGTTTATAGTGTAAGAACAGGAGAAGTGAGAACTGATTATCTATCACCACTAGAACACCCTGCTTATCACTGTTTATAGTATAATGGACAGGAGAGAACACAGGAGAGGTGAGAACTGATTATCTATCACCACTAGAACACCCGGCTTGTCACTGTTTATAGTATAATGGACAGGAGAGAACATAGGAGAGGTGAGAACTGATTATCTATCACCACTAGAACACCCTGCTTATCACTGTTTATAGTATAAGGACAGGTGAGAACTGATTATCCTCAGGATATGTCATCAATATCAGATCGGCGGTGGGTGTCAGCTGTATGAGGAGACAGCGCGTGCAGTGCGCATGAGCCATCTCCCTTCCTGTCTGTTGCTGCCATCTATGGCCTTTTTCTGGACAACCCCTTTAAAAACATTTTAAAATAGGAATCTAAAGTGGGTTTTGGTACCGAGGTACCAGACAGTATCAAAGCCCCCTTCGGATTCCTATTTTAAAATGTTTTTAAATACACAAATAGGAATACTGTACTCATTTACCGAAGTCTTGCGCAACTTCGGCCAAGATGAAGTTTACATACATGGAGCCCATACATTGTAATGCTGTACTTAGCATTAAAAGGGGTTGTTTCATCTCGAGATGAGACACAGTCCCAACCACCTCCCGGCAGGGAAATAGAAGAGAACTCTGGCGCTCTACTGTTTCAGTAGCTCTCATTGCCTTGCATGAGAGCTACTGAAACAGCGTAATACAACAAGCTCTGCTGTTTCTGAGTTAGGGAATCAGTATAGCTTGCTGTGCTACGTTGTTCCAGTAGCTTCTCATGCACGGCCTGGAGTTGGACGTAACTGTGTCTCATCTCACCTTAGAAACGGCGAGATGACACAAACCCTTTAACAACTAAGTTTTTTAACAAATCGAATTCAGATCTATGATCCAAAGCTCGATTCGCTTAAGCCTAGATAAAACCTTTTAGAAAAGAGCAGAATGAGTTAAAAAAATAATGTAAAATTAGCATGAATCACCTTACTGTTCTACTACTGCCATACCGATGCTTACTGGATCCACACTGGCCTCTACATCCAAGTTCTGCCTTGACACAAGAAATGGCCCAATCAGCCAATCACTGATAGAGGGTGGTCACTGCTGCAGCCACTGATTGGCTGAGGAGGCCTTTTCTGCGTGTCAAGATGAGACCAGGAAGTGCGAACCCAGTAAGTAACTGAATGTTGGCAGCGGGGAATCGGACAGGCAAGTAATCCCAATTTTACTTTTTAACCCACTGTGCCCCTTCTCTAAAAAGTATTATCCCTCCCCCAGACAACCCGTTACTTTTGTATCTGAAGAACAGTTGCCTGTGTGAATAAGCAGCATATATGGCTAAGAGAGGGAGGTCTTTGTTGTACGTACTTGGCATCACTATACATGATTACCTACCTGACAACAGAATGGAAAAAAACAAACTACTGTGATTATTCCATGTTTCTGCTCACATTTCTCTAAATAAAAAAAATATCTTCAATTTGGAAGAGCAAAATACAACCCTGTATGCCATGCCTGTAGATGTACGTATTTCGTCTATATATACGATGAAGCCAGGCCCATACACATTTACCTTTTGGAGCGCTGCAGTAACGCCCCCTTTGCCAGGTGACCCTTGCAGCCATGGAATGCTGTCCAGTAACTTGGATCCGACATCCTAAACGTGGGTTAAGCTATATGGGCATTCAGGGCTGGCATCTAGACCCAGGGCATGCCTCCACATCAGGGATCCAGACGGAGGGGTACCACTGGCTCTCCTTTATCTCCAAGACGCAGAAGGAACTGGAGCAACAGATGAAGCCAGGTCTCAGATCAGCAGAGTCCTCCTCATGGAGAGATGCTGCATTCCTGCCCTGTCCATTACATCCTGCAGAGGCCCTGCTGCCACCCTCATGCCAGTGCTTCTTCCAGCCCAAAATGCCACACAACCGCCTATACACAACCCCATTCCTTTATACCACACTGTCTCAGTCCCGCTTGTATTACTTCCATTGTTTCCTCCCGCTCCTTACAAATGGTCCTTATCAGTAAAACAATGCGAAGCAGCCGCCATCCCGTTACTCCCGGTACACGTGTTTGGGACACCTGCAGGCCCGGTCCATGTATACGTCCACGAGCCCTCACTACAGCCCGGGGTGCTGAGAAGCCAGGTCCCGCCGGTCAGCTTACAACGAGGGGCTACAACGGCAGGAAGCTGGGGCGGTGACGTCACGGGTAGGCGGCCTCTGCAGATAACACTGTCAGTGCCGGAAGGCAGCATCTCACACTATGCGTTACTGAGCCGCTGTACCAGTGATACTAACGCTCGGATAGCCAGTGACACGTAGTGCTTGTTGTGGGATGTACTGGCTCAGGGCTGGAACCATTTCCACAGCACTCAAATACAGACACCACTGCATACCTCCCAACTTGGAAGGGACACTTGGGGTTCATTGTGTGAAAGCTCCATTTTCCTGAATACCTCTACACTTCAATAGTTTTCTTTAGCACAATAGTGCAAAAATGATCCGAATATAACAATCTCTAAAATCGAGATTGCATCAAATGATGACATAATATACAAGGTAGGGGTCTAATATACAGACCGGAAACAAACACTTTCTGGATCAATATCTTACATGTAAAAATGCAAATCTATACCTCAGATCCAAAAGGGGACATTTCAGAAGGGACTTGAGTCCAAAGTAGGGACTGTCGCTCCAAAAAAGGGACACTTGGGAGGTCTGCCATTGTAGGCAAACAGTCCTAAAAACAAGTCATGTAGAAAGTGGGTTCATTGCCACAGAAGTGCCACTAGTGGTTTTATAGACATACACATGCTGTTAATGCCACACTTTAAAGGCTGAGATAATAAAATTATAAATCTATTTCCACTCAAAATTCCTTCCAGTTCCCTCACTGTTATCCACCTAGACAGCTCCTCATGTGAGCTGGCCAACAGGCCCGGACTCCTGATCTGAAATACCTGCCAGATTCTCCATGGCTCCTGAGGGATGGGCAGTGGGCTGCCTGCCAGGGGCCAATTTAGCGGGTAGCAGTGAAGCAATCAAATCTCCTTAACAACTGCAAAACTTTTTTTGGAAGTATTTGGAGAGGTCTGGCCTTATGTCTCATTCACACGTCTGTGTCCGTGATGACATCCGTGGCAAGATGGTCAGTGGTCCATCTGTGAAGATGTCCATGAAGAATCCATATTTGGTCCGTGTGTTCATTTTTTGCCCTCCATGTGTCATCTATATTCCACAGACACTGCTCAGCTGAAAATTTTGAGCGCATGTCGTGTCCATGTTTTATAGACTATAATGGGCATGATGGATCCATATACATGGGCAAAAATAGGGCATTCTGTCATGGTGTAACCGGGGACCATGGTAAATCACAGATGTGTGAACAAACACACTAAAATCAATGGGTATATGTGTTGTGACAAACACAGCACATGTTCGTGAATCACTGACGTCTGAATAAGGCAAAGGTGTAAAACTCTGGCATGGCTGTTCTGGCAGACAAGCAGAAACCCGGCCAGATACAAACTGCAGCATGCAGAGGTTTGTGTCCAGCCAGGTTTCTGCTTGTCTGCTGGAATGTGTACTGATCTCCACCAGACCCCATTATACCTAATGGGGCCGGTGGACATTCTATCTGCATCTGGGAGCACCGGATCCGGAGAATTCCGGCAGGCTGTTCTCTGCCGGAATTAAAACCGGAGGCGTGTGAAAGTAGCCTAAGGCTTTACTCTGGGTCTGGGGTCTGAATTTATCTAGGGGTCTGGTTTAGTGTCTGCACTAATTGTTCAGTCTGTAGTAAGAATTAATTTATACTTGTGGTCTGAATTTAGGAGTGTAATCTTGGCTTTAAAACTACAGTGTAATTCCCTTTGTAGCCTTTCATTGCCCAAATGGGAATAACCAGAGTAAGTATCAGAAAGCAGTGGCAGGAGTTACGGACACCCACAGACAACGTAGCACAGTACTTTGCAGGACTATGCAAGCCATTTCCGTAACCAAGCATGGGATTCAGCCAATTCCCTCAGGTTCTCCAGATCCGGCTGGCAGCTGGAGATGAGCGCTTCCATTCTATAGTTTAGCTCCTTAGGCTTTTAAAAGTTGGGTGGTATGTGTGTGTAGTGTATATATGGTGTATTTATGTACGTGTACCATGTATATGGTGTATTTATATGTATGTGTGTTGCATATATGTGAGGTATATATAAATATGTGTCATGACGCCACATGTCCGCCGTTGAGTAGGGAACCTGTTAAAAATTTGAATCCCACCCCTGTCTGTAACTCCACTCACCCCCGGTCACCACTTTCTTTGGCTATTCTCATCTCTGCTATAAAAGGCTGAGGTAGTAATAAGACTTTAATTACAGTTTTGGATGAGCACACCCTTTATCTGGTATATGATGTTGATTGTGTAAGGGTATATATGTTCGTGTCAAATTCAAAAATTCTTCTGGATTCGATTCTTGACATGTTGTGTATGTGGTTACCACCTCTCCATGCCCTCGGAATTTTTTCTAATGCTATAAATATGTCAAGAATCGAATCCAGAAGAATTTTTGAATTTGACACGATGATTCCGAAAGGCCTTAATGCGGAGATGGAGATCTTCGGCTTCTTATAGATCCATGTCGCAACGGGCTGGGTGCCCTTCAGGGATGGGCGATCAGGGTCAGGCTGTACAATACCAGCACCCTGACCCCCTCCCTGGGAGGCCCCCAGCCCCTACCCCCATCACTACTTAAAGAAGAAAATTAAAGAAGAAAATGAAATGAAATATTAATTAAATTAAAATTAAAATCAAATTAAATTAAATTAATGAAAATAGATAAAAACAAAACACCATATAACATCCACATAGAAACCACAAAAAGATCAACATAGACAAACAAACAAATATAAGCAAAAACACACGAATAGACACTCACCCCAATGAACTCATACCGACTAGAGCAGTCACATAATTTATAATGTACCTTTATTCTGATTTTGGCCAAATACCTAATTCTGTTTTTGGCCAAATACTTAATACCAATGTTCACTTTAGGTTCACTACTAATACTTTTCACGTTAGAACATCTCACTGATAATAAATAATAATAAAAAATAAAAAAATACTAAATAAAAAAACCCCAAAAAACAAATTCTTCACTGACACAATGTAACAAAAAGTAAGCTAGCACTTTCAAACACTTTGTACTTTCCTCTCACCCAACACCAATTATTCATTTTACCTAACACTGCATTTATGAACTCACTAACTCACATACTACACTCATAACAACGAATATAAACTAAAAGATAAGTCTGTAGATCCAGATCCGTGATCCACTACACTCTTTAGGATCTACCTAATTAACAAACTGAACACCATTATATAAGCGTGCCAGACCCAAAGTCCAGTACATTTTGCCACTGAGGAAGGGGCAGGAGAATACGCCCCGAAACGCGTTTGGCGTTAACAGGACAAGTTGGATACTGGCACTGATATTGAAGATAGATTTATTTATCTATTTATATCCCTCTCCCCATTTGGCCGTTATTTATATTTTTATTTATATTTATATCTATATATCTTTTCATCTATGATTTTGCCAAATATATGAAATACTCCTTTGAGCCCTTAGACACCAAACAAGGAGAAACTAGAACTCAATTCTGGGAAGAAAATAAAGGACCACTAAACCGCATCAAATCTTACTACATAGGAGCGATCACGTGGGACGCCACTGTTAGCTCCGTGAACCAAACGGCTTTGGAGGAGAAGGGAAAAGCGCGCGCAACGCTCCACCAGCGTCCTCGTGCTGGCAGCCGGGAGCACAGAGGCTGAAGTACGGACGGAATCCACAATAACACCGCTCCCCACTGACACTATCAACGCTAAAGGAGGGGGTAATGTACCGCACCATTCAATGCTGACATTATTCAATTGAAATATAAACTAGAAGCATCGTATGGACCATAGAGACTTATAACACTCTGGAACATTAACCTAAGACTCCACATATGTGACATTTTTTTTATTTTTATCTTTATTTTTATTCTCTATTTTTGACTTTGATTTTTTATTTTCCATTTTTATTCATACTTATTTTTATTCAGATCTTGATCTTAGAATTATTCTAATGATACCAGCGCTGGCACATACATATAGAGATATTTTTCTACCTATTTTAACTAGTATAATAAACAAGAGTTCCAACCTACCTTATTCTGTTTGAGTTTTCTATATAGTTAAGATCTATATCTATAATACAGTGTCTCAACAAAAGTATATGTGATCCTACACATTTTGAACATATATACCCTTACACAATCAACATCATATACCAGATAAAGGGTGTGCTCATCCAAAACTGTAATCAAATTTGTTTGACACACTTTATTGGCTGTGGGTAAGCCAGGATTGAAGCACCCCTGCTTCCTATTTGTCTCCAGTGGTGAGCCACTCATATTCTATATACGTTTTCTCAGTAATAAGACTTTAGTTAAAAGGGGTTTTCCAAGATATATTTATTGAGGACCTCTCTTCAGGATACTTCATCAATATCAGATCAGCAGGGGTCAGACACCCGGCACCCTCAACGATCAGCTGGTTGAAGAGAAAGCCGCACTGCATGCAAGGGCTGCCTGCCCTTCATTGTTTACCTGCTCGCTGTGGACATCACAGCGATGAGCAGGTGGAATTAGAGGAAGACATCCTGTTTACTTCAATGTGACGGCTCTGCGGTATACAAGTGTATAGAAAGGAGCCGTCACATAGCAGTGAATGGGTCCGAAGTAGAACAGTGCACAGCACTCAGCCAATCAAGCGCTGCAACGGGTCACGGTATCCACAATATAAAAATATTCCCAGCAGTGATGTCTTCTTCAAATCATTATTTTTAGCAACAATACATGTTATAGAAGCAATAGGACGCATTTCGGCCCGTTCTGGCCTTCCTCAACCAACCTGTATGGTTGAGGAAGGCCAGGACGGGCTGAAACGCGTCCTATTGCTTCTATAACATGTATTGTTGCTAAAAATAAAGATTTGAAGAAGACATCGCTGCTGGGAATATTTTTATATAGCAGTGAATGGGACAGCCTGTAATTACACCGGCTCACGGCTGTGATGTCAACAGCGAGCAGGCAGACAATTAAGGGAAGGCTTCGCTAACACGGATTGCAGCCTTCTCTTCAACCAGTTGATCATCGGGGGTGCAGGTTGTCTTGAGGATAGGTCATAAATAAAAATATCTCGGAAAATCCCTTTAAGGAGTCTGGTCTGGGAACTGAATTAATTTTCTTTAGTGTAATATTACAGGTTATAGCTACTAGAGATGGGTCGTTGATCCAGGGAGTTAGGGCTCATTCACAGAAATGTATTTTCTTTCCGTGTCCGTTCCGGTTTTCTTGCGGACCTTATGCGGAAGCATTCATTTCAAGAGGTCCGCAAAAAAAAAAACGGAAGGTACTCCGTGTTTATTCTGTTTCCGTATGTCCGTATTTCCGTTCCGCAAAAAAATAGAACATGTCCTATTATTGTCCGCATTACGGACAAGGATAGGATTGTTCTATTAGGAGCCAGCTGTTCCGTTCCGCAAAATACGGAATGCACACAGACGTCATCCGTATTTTTTGCGGATCTGTTTTTGCGGACCGCAAAATACATACGGTCGTGTGAACAAGCCCTTATTCTGATTGCCTGATTGGAGTCGGGAAGGAATTTTTTCTCCCTAAAGTGGGGAAAACTGGCTTCTACCTCACAGGGTTTTTTTTGCCTTCC
This sequence comes from Rhinella marina, assembly GCA_900303285.1. Lineage (NCBI taxonomy): Eukaryota > Metazoa > Chordata > Amphibia > Anura > Bufonidae > Rhinella > Rhinella marina. The sequence continues at coordinate 193,479 of ONZH01022698.1, forward strand.
TCTGGATCAACTTGCAGGATAACAGGCCGAACTGGATGGACAGATGTCTTTTTTCGGCCTTATAAACTATGTTACTAGAATGGGGTCTGAATTTAGGGCTCTGGTTTGAGCTCTGCAATAAATTGAATAAGGCTAAGCTCACATCTCCGCTAAATATTTCAGTTGTTTTGCTCTGTTATAGGAGCAGAACAACTGAAGTAACAGGAGTTCCTGATAGGGCACATAATGGAACAAAACAGAGCTGAACAGACTCCATTAACTACAATGCAGTCTGTTCAGTTTCTGTATCGAATCCTGTTTTTTTAAGACGCCTAAAACTCCTACATGCAGGACTTTTTTGTTCGGTCTTTTTGAACTTATATGTGTTGAAGGTCTCGAAAGGAGCCTCCAACGCAGATGTGAACTCACCCTTAGGCCCCATTCACACGAGCGTATGTATTCCGTGATCCGTATAAAAACGGAACGGAAGACATACGGAAAGTCTTCCGTACTGTTCCGCAATTTTGTGGACCCATTGACTTTAATGGGGCTACGGACGTGTTTTGCGGCCAAGTATAGGACATGTTTCCTTTTTTTTTGCGGGAGAACTTCCGTAATATACGGATGCGGAATGCACACGGTGTGCATTCCGAATTTTTTTCCCCTATGGAAAAATTAATGGGTCCGTATGGTTCCGCATCTTATCCGCAAAAATGCGGATAAGATACGGAAATGAACATACGGTTGTGTGAATGGGGTCTTAGGAGTTTGCTTTTATGTAGGGATCTGGTCTGAGGTCTAATCTTCAGTCTGAATTGATTTAGGTGCGCTGAGCAGCTTCATATGTGGTGGGTGTCAGCTGTATAATACAGCAGGCACCCAGCCGCAATGACCGGGATCAGTGATGACTCCAAAACCGGCCATTTAACCACTCAGATGCCAGGTTAAATAGCAATGGTAGCATCTGTGAGGTCAGGCAGAGGGAATCAGCTCCCTTTGCCATCCGATCGGAGTCCCAGCAGTGAGATCACATGGCTCCGATCGGTTACCATGACAAAATTAAATGGAGCCATTAAAAATACATCTTAACCCGCATAAAATAAGCCCTCATGTGGCTATATGAACGGAAAACGAAAAAAAAGTTCTGACTATTGGAATGTGATAAGGAAAAACTGAAAATGCAAAAACGAAAATTGACCTAGTACGGTAAGGGGTTAATAGAAATTACCTACTTTTAGGAGAGGTCATCAACATTAGATTTGTGGGGGTCTTCATTTCTAGCAGCTGTATGCAATACTGCAGCTCCGTCCCATTCAAGTGACACGGCTACAGACCGGCTACAGTACCATTAGCAATTGGATGGTACCTGGTAAAGAAAAGGCTGCTGCACTTGACTAAGCACAGCAGCCCCTTCAAGAAGTCAATCGGATGTCTCAGGAGTCGAACACCCACTGACTGACAGTGGCACTACTTCCAACTGCATCCATGTCCTCAGGAAAAGTATAGCAAAGCAAGGAGCTGTCGGCTCCCTGCCTTGCCATTCTCTCTACTAAACGAGATCTAGGCAGCACTTCAAAGGTTATGGAGGAGATTTTGCAAACTGGTGTAAAGTAGAACTGGCTTAGCTGCCCATAGCAACCAATCAGATTCCACCTTTCAGTTTTCAAAGGAGCTGTCATAATAAAAGGAGAAATCTGATTGGTTGCTATGGGCAACTAAACCAGTTCTACTTTATACCAGTTTGATAAATCTCCCCCTATATGCTTGAGAAAAGCTCAGTGTGAGCTGAAAAGATGTATTGTGTGAATACGTGGTAGTGGTGGGGTCTGGTCATTTATCAAACTGGTATAAGTAGAACTGGCTTAGTTGCCCATAGCAACCAAACAGATTCCTTCCTTCGTTTTCCAAAGGAGCTGTGAAAAATGAAAGGTGGAATCTGATTGGTTCCTATGGGCAACTAAGCCAGTTCTACTTATACCAGTTTGATAAATGACCCCCTAGGATCTTTATTTGGAGTGCTGTCTAGATCTCTTTCAATTCTATTCTGTTACATTGCTGGTGGACACAGGAACCAGTGTATATGCCCCATAAATGTCTAACCAGTGCTGAAGATTTCCCCTTGTGATTCTCTGGTGCAGTTGGTTTGGAAATGGAGCGGTTTTGTTGGTGGAGAAGGCATTTGTGCCAAATTTATGACGTATTTGCACCATTTTCAGGGTGCTTGTACAGTGAAAAACTGAAAAGCAATATTCATGTGCATATTCTCATTAAAATGAATTGGTCAGGGTTCCGTGCAGATGCCATCCGTTGCAAAAACGTGACACATCTGGACAGAAAAAGCGCTCGTGTGCACTGAACGTATTCACAGATAAAACTGATTCAATTTGAGTAGAAAAACCATCAGTTTTTTCACTGAACAGACCCTGATACATTCTGTATTGCTCATGTGAAAGAGGCCTAAGGGCTCATATACAGACAAGCACGTTTCTCCCATGGGAGGCATCCATAAAGGTGAAAAACGACACATTAAAAATCAATGGGAGGAATTTATCATAGACCAGCGTTTTACACCAGTATATGATATCCCCCTCAGCTGTCGAATGATGCGCCTAATTTATGATGAGGCAGTCCGTGCGCCTAGAAATCTGTGACAGGTCCTGTAAATGTCAGTCTATTTTATGTGAACACTGGAGTAAAAGATAAATTTGCTTGGCCCGCTGGCCCAGTCTCCTCGACACCCTCATCACAACAACCCCTTTTCGGGAAAAGTTGCAAGGGCAGTGTAGAAACGCCACTTAAGCCTAGATATAGGTGTAATGTGTTTTAAAAAACACATAAAAACATGACAACATCTGTGTGGATAAAAAGCAAGAATCACAGAAAACACTGATGCAAAAAAGGTTAAGGGCTCATGCACAAGAACGTGTGCCGGCCCGGGCCTGTGCTGTGGACCGCAGACCCATTCACTTGAATGGGGTCCGCGATCCACATCTGACGGTCCCAACTGTAAAAAAGTAGTGCATGCACTACTTTTTTGAGATGCAGAGGCACGGACAGAAACCCCACAGAAGCACTCTGTAGTGCTTGCATGGGGTTCCGATCTGTGCTTCCGTTTCGGACCACGCCTCTGGGATTGCAGACCCATTCAAGTGAATGGGTCCGCAATCCGTGATGCAAGGTGCACACGGATTCGGCCACAGTTGGGCAACGGCCGTGAATTTGAAAAAAAAAAAAGATCTGTATGCTGTCATATGAAACCTACAAAAAAAAAGAACAAGGCCATACTGTCTAGTGGGAAAAAAAATCCTGCACAATATGATAAATAGTAAATATGCAGATGTGCATGGCTACATTTATAAAATCACAGAAAATAATGCACTAAAACAATAGATGCAAACATTATATACAGACTAAGCCCTCAATTATAAAATTTGAGACTCTCAGCCAATATATTTTGATCAATACACATCTGTGCCCACCTACCCGCACCAAGGTGGTCTCAGTTCAGGCAGGTCCTACGCTAAACCTACCTGGACCATTGTGCATCTACATTCAGGACAGCAGACCCTGCACATATAGTGTGCTGCTCCTAGTTACCTCTGTGTGTATCAGCAACCAATGAGAGGAGGAGCACACACACCTATATGTACCACCTTAAAGAGGACCTTTCACCACTCCTGACATGCCTGTTTTAATAGCTTCATGCATTCCCCATGTAATAACAATTCTGGAACATCTATTCTTATGTCTATATGCTGTGCCATTCCTTTATTATTTGCAGTAGAAGTTATGAATGAATTACTATTTGCCTTCAGTAAAGGAACAGAGGGGTGGTGACCAGTTGGGGGTGTGTAGCTGCACAAACTGACTCTATCCAATCAGTGCTGTCATGTTCAGACTGTGCAGGTATACACCCCCAACTTGTTACCTCCCCTCTGTACCCTTACTGAAGACAAATAGCAATTAATTCATAACTTCTAGCGCAAATAATAAAGGAATGGCACAACATACAGACATAAGAATAGATGTTCCAGACTGGTTATTACATGGGGAATGCATGAAGCTATTAAAACAGGCATGTCAGGAGTGGTGAAAGGTCCTCTCTAATCAAGGTCGCCTCTTAGATAGGTGCAAAAGTGCACATAAATGCTACTCCCCTGATAATAGAAGCGCATTCACACCTGAAGGTGCCACAAGACAGGACCTGCCTGACCTGAGACCACCGTGGCGCTGGGTAGGTGGGCACAGATGTATTTTGATCAAAATATATTGGCTGAGAGTCCCAGATTTTATCATTAGAGTGAGGGCTTAGGCCATAGATCATGCTTGCATCTATTGTTAGAGTGCATTATTTTCTGACTTTATAAATGTATATTTACTATCATATCGAGCAGGATGTTTTGTATTCTTTTTTCCGTGATTTTTCCATCAAGGGCACCCCGAATGACCAACAAGCAGGAGAACCCCAAGACCAAGGTGTGTCCGAAAGGAAGAAATGTGCGCCCTTCTCATCACTGCATGGCTCAGGGGGGCATCAGATTGAGTAACTACAACTAGTGTTGAGCGAACTTCGGGTTATCTAAGAATTCCGTTATGGGTTCCGTTATCACTGACCACAATGAAATTCAATGATGGCATGCACCACGGAAGCCTATAAGAGGCATTACGTATTGCATTCCGTCATTATAGAAGTCTATGCTCATACGTTTACTTGTGGCCTGATTTTTGAACCCCAGGGAGCAATGGCCTGAGGGTGTGCCACAATATCTCATCAGGGCCACTACCACTCCCATTCTCTCCACCGGCTCCTTGGGGACTCGCTACAGCGCCGGATGTAAACAGTCCTGGGCCCGGAACATGGACATGCAGGACCAGAGCAGCAGGGAGCAGGTAAGTATGAATCTTCTACTTATAGAGTCAGGCTGCAGTCATTATATGAAAAGGCATTATCCCCAGAGCTAAGTTATATTCATTATTACACATATAAAAACCAGTAAGTCTACATCACCGGGTAACGGAAGAGATTACAGTACATTTATGGAATGCAGAAGATGGGCTTGTGTGTTTCTCCCCAGGAGAACCGCTGTGATCATATGATGGTGATGGCATCATTGCTTTGTATACAGATAAAGTATTCTCAACATAGCCATCAAGTAGCTCAGAAGGGGCTTTCAGTCTATTAAAGTCACCCTCTAGGCTGTATTTCACATTATTTTCACCTGGAGAAGTTAAAGAGGACCTTTCACCACTCCTGACATGCCTGTTTTAATAGTTCCATGCATTCCCCATGTAATAACAATTCTGGAACATCTATTCTTATGGCTCTATGTTGTGCCATTCCTTTATTATTTCTACTAGAAGTTATGAATGAATTGCTATTTGTCTTCAGTAAAGGAACAGAGGGGAGGTAACAAGTTGGGGGTGTGTAACAATACAGCAGTTACCTCAGAGCGGGTTTCAACAGGAGCAAGCCGGCCACTACTACTACAAGGCTGCAGTGGCCGTAACTAGGGGCAACGGCCTGACTGATGTGTGTGGGACAATGGATATAGAAATAGGCAAATCTTCTAAACAGTACATTTTATATAAATACATTCTATAAGTAAAATATTGGTATGGTTATATCTATCTATACAAACTACATTTGTGAGATGGGAATACCCCTTTAACAGTAAGTTTTCATGTAAGTTTTCGGTGGCATTCGCTTTGTTAGTAAAGAGTTAATTCAGTAAACACAGTAACCATGCAGATGTTAATATCTTGGAATTCTTTCCTGACTGCATGGTTGAGCTCTGCAGTATGTGTGACTCTGGGTAACTGCTTTCATATCATTGTGTGCCCAAACACAGCATCATGGAAAAATGAAATGTGTTGTCTGGAAGTCCTCATGTCTGGCAACACACTGCAGCCCACATGATGTAGATGCTGCAGATCTGCTGGTGTTCTTAAAGGGGTTATCCCACGAATAATGTAAAAAATGAAAATCAGACATCATATAGGACATGACAACCTCTTTCTAACAAAACCAGAACCAGCCCTGTACCTCACATGGATCCACAGATCACCACATTCATTGCTCTGCTAGATTCATATCAAGCTGACAGCTCGGGGAGTGTCTTTTCTGCTGCAAGCTCAGGAGGCGTGTCTCAGCTCTGCCTATCACTGCTCAGGAGGCAGTTAAAAGTTGAAACTGAGCATGTGCGGCCTGCTCAGTGAATAGGTCAAAGAAATAATAAAGTAAGTGGCACTATACAGATACACTTTATTGAATAACTCAGTAGCTGTACAAAATGTTTAATGACATGCAATTACAAAAGTATTCAGATCCAGGTGCTGGTTTGAAAACTGTAGAATATTTTTCGTGGGACAACCCCTTTAACAGAATACTACGCTATGAAATGGTAAATGGAATTAGCTGCTTTTCCTAGAGCTATTCATATAACGGCATGTTGGTCTATAGTCCTGATAACAGCTATGTCTATGTGCCCAGTAGCGCGGCGGTGAAACAAGCATGCTTGGCTATTTTTGGAAGCCCTATAGCAGTGAATGAAGAGTGCTGCACATGCATGGCCTGCTCTCCTTTGACAGCAGCGTGTGGTCCCTCAGGCAGGACCCGCACCTATAGGACATTTGTGGATATGCCATAAATGTTTAGAAGGGAGTTGGGACAACCCCTTTAATACAACAGCCACTGCAGCAATCAGATTCCAAGACCCCCCACAAAATCAGCATTTCCCTGCAGCGAATTACCTGCAGCTATTCAAGGAAAGGCCATTCATATAATAAACTGATGGAGGAGGTCCACCAGAGCAGAGCTGTAGTTTTTCATTTTTTTCACCTGTGGAAAAGATTCAATGTGGTGCCCCCAATCGCCAAGAATATGCTTTATACACACAACATACAGACACATTACACATGCATAAATTACACTTGCAAATCACATACATACCGGGCCAGTGTTGTGGGGGGGACTGGACAATTCCCCAGGGCCCCTATTTGCAAAGGGGTCCAACTGGCACTATTAACTACACCCTTTAATGACCGGGCAGATCACTGATAATGTTGCCTGCTCGATCATATATAGAATTGTGCAGCCATACAGTAGCTGTATAGTCTTCTCTCCTCCCTTCCCTCATCTCTGCAAACAGTGCAAGGAAGAAACACAAGGCTGGATGATGGTTCAGCTTCCTGTTCCTTCTCTGCACTGTTAATAGTGATGAGGGCAGGGAGGAGAGAGGACTATACAGCTTCTGTGGACTATAGGAGGTAGGGAAGCATAGTGAGCGGTCTGTGAGAGAGAGGCATAGAGAGTAGTAAGGGGGGAACGTTTAAGGCCTCATGCACACGAACGTGTGCCGGCCGTGCCCGTGCTGCGGGCCGCATACGGCGGGTCCGCAATAAACGGGCACCGGCCGTGTGCAGCCCGCATCACGGATCACGGACCCATTCACTTCAATGGGTCCGCGATCCGAGAGATGCGGAGCGGAGGCACGGATCGGAACACCACGGAAGCACTACGGTGTGCTTCCGTGGTGTTTCTGGCCGTGCCTCCGCACTGCAAAAAAGTAGTGCAAGCACTACTTTTTTGCGGTGCGGACCCTGGGATGCGGATCGCGGACCCCATTCAAGTGAATGGGTCCACGATCCGCATGCGGTGGCCTCACGGTCAGTGCCCGTGCATTGCGGACCGCAGTTTGCGGCCCGCAGCATGGGCACGGCCGGCACACGTTCGTGTGCATGAGCCCTAATTGTGTTACCCCTGAGGAAGCCACATTAAAGTTTTTTGCACTTAGTTAAAAAGATTTTGTTACTTAACTCTAGACTACGACTCCTATCCTATAATATCTGACATAACCCATGGACAGAAATGGCATTGTTCCTTAAAGAAAGTAGCCATGTTTTTTTTAAATCATGTACATCCTTATTAATACTAAGATTTCTGGTGGTCACCGGCCGTCTTGAGGCATCCCCTTCTACAGGATAGGCTCATTCCTCCTGCCCCATGCACAGGTTGCACCCCTTTTGTCCAGCCCTGCCCGTACTATGCCATTTGTTAGCTCCTCACTGCTTTTTACATGTAACCGCATGGTTAGACAATGACCAGGGGCGAAGCTAAATGGGGATGCAGTGGTAGCAGTTGCTACCTGGGGAGTCCAAAGACCCTTGTGCCTCATAAGAAGACACCAGTATTATATAAAGTGCATGCTGGGAGGGCTCTGTATTAGAATTTGCACTGGGGTCCAGAATCTTCAAGTTATATCTCTGGCTGGAGTGAAGGGGTTACGTAAAAAATTTGGCATGGGGAGGTGCCGCTTCAATTTTTGCCCTGGCAGCAGGAGAGATATGTGCTTCCCTGCCCCTGGCCACAAAGCACTAAGAGAAGGGGAGCCCAAGCAAAACTCTTGCACCAGGGCCCATGAGTCTTTAGCTATGCCCCTGAAAATGACTATAACTGCAAAAAAATTAAAATCAATAGCAATGCTAAAATGCTAATACGCTGGCTTTACAGGCAGTTATGCATTTGTGGGTGTCTGTACACTGTATATGGCCACAGTATCCGCATGAGGGTTATCGATAATTGCTTGTTTGCATCTGTACTTCAAATGTCAAGCACAGACGCGTGACTGCAATTAGCACCAATCTGCATTTGTATCCCACAGCCGGAATGCAATGTGTGTGGACACCGTAAGGTCAAATGTATGTGGACACCCCTTCTAATTAATGAATTCAGTTATTTCAGCTACACACATTGCAAAAAGAAGCAAAAATAAAGTCAATCACACGTCCATGCAATGTTGGTAATACTTCTAGAACCCATTCCAGTCTGCCGGATCATTATTCTGGAGATGTGAAACTAGCTTTAGATCTATTTCTTACTCTATATACTTTGGGGTCATTTTTTAAGACCGGCGTTTTAAACGCTGGTTTTAATAACCCCTATAGCTGGCCTCTATATAACTACGGCGCATCCAGCAGCAGTCTAAGAGCTCATGCACACGAACGTATTTTCTTTCCGTGTCTGTTCCGTTTTTTTGGGGGTTTTTTTGCGGGCCGCAAAAAAACCAGAAGGTACTCAGTGTGTATTCCGTTTTCGTATTTCCGTTCCGCAAAAAAATAGAACATGTTCTTTTATTGTCCACATTACGGACAAGGATAGTACTGTTCTATTAGGGGCCAGCTGTTTCGTTCTGCAAAATACGGAATGCACACGGATGTCATCCGTATTTTCTCTGTTTTTGCAGATCCATTTTTTCATACGGTCGTGTGCATGAGGCCTAAATGTAAGCCAGCTTCCTATGCCTAAAACAGCTGTAGAAAATGATGACTGAGACAGACCTGCCAGCCCGTCCCCTTCCCTGCCCACACCACACCCACCTTCTTAGACCTGGCATGAGCAGGGAAAAGTTGCAGATTGCAGCGCAAAAAACCTTTGTGTCGCAATCAGCACCAGAAAGAGGGCTAATATACAGTACAGACCAAAAGTTTGGACACACCTTCTCATTCAAAGAGTTTTCTGTATTTTCATGACTATGAAAATTGTAGATTCACACTGAAGGCATCAAAACTATGAATTAACACGTGTGGAATTATATACTTAACAAAAAAGTGTGAAACAACTGAAAATATGTCTTATATTCTAGGTTCTTCAAAGTAGCCACCTTTTGCTTTGATTAATGCTTTGCACACTCTTGGCATTCTCTTGATGAGCTTCAAGAGGTAGTCACCTGAAATGGTTTTCACTTCACAGGTGTGCCCTGTCAGGTTTAATAAGTGGGATTTCTTGCCTCATAAATGGGGTTGGGACCATGAGTTGTGTTGGGCAGAAGTCAGGTGGATACACAGCTGATAGTCCTACTGAATAGACTGTTAGAATTTGTATTATGGCAAGAAAAAAGCAGCTAAGTAAAGAAAAACGAGTGGCCATCATTACTTTAAGAAATGAAGGTCAGTCAGACCGAAAAATTGGGAAAACTTTTAAAGTGTCCTCAAGTGCAGTCGCAAAAACCATCAAGCACTACAAAGAAACTGGCTCACATGAGAACCGCTCCAGGAAAGGAAGACCAAGAGTCACCTCTGCTGCGGAGGATAAGTTCATCCGAGTCACCAGCCTCAGAAATCACAGGTTAACAGCAGCTCAGATTAGAGACCAGGTCAATGCCACACAGAGTTCTAGCAGCAGACACATCTCTACAACAATTGTTAAGAGGAGACTGTGTGCAGCAGGCCTTCATGGTAAAATAGCTGCTAGGAAACCACTGCTAAGGACAGGCAACAAGCAGAAGAGACTTGTTTGGGCTAAAGAACACAAGGAATGGACATTAGACCAGTGGAAATCTGTGCTTTGGTCTGATGAGTCCAAATTTGACATCTTTGGTTCCAACCACCGTGTCTTTGTGCGGCGCAGAAAAGGTGAACGGATGGACTCTACATGCCTGGTTCCCGCCGTGAAGCATGGAGGAGGAGGTGTGGTGGTGTGGGGGTGCTTTGCTGGTGACACTGTTGGGGATTTATTCAAAATTGAAGGCATACTGAACCAGCATGGCTACCACAGCATCTTGCAGCGGCATGCTATTCCATCCAGTTTGCGTTTAGTTGGACCATCATTTATTTATCAATAGGACAATGACCCCAAACACACCTCCAGGCTGTGTAAGGGCTATTTGACCAAGAAGGAGAGTGATGGGGTGCTACGCCAGATGACCTGGCCTCCACAGTCACCAGACCTGAACCCAATCGAGATGGTTTGGGGTGAGCTGGACCGCAGAGTGAAGGCAAAAGGGCCAACAAGTGCTAAGCATCTCTGGGAACTCCTTCAAGACTGTTGGAATACCATTTCAGGTGACTACCTCTTGAAGCTCATCAAGAGAATGCCAAGAGTGTACAAAGCAGTAATCAAAGCAAAAGGTGAAGAACCTAGAATATAAGACATATTTTCAGTTGTTTCACACTTTTTTGTTACGTATATAATTACACATGTGTTAATTCATAGTTTTGATGCATTTAGTGTGAATCTACAATTTTCATAGTCATGAAAATACAGAAAACTCTTTGAATGAGAAGGTGTGTCCAAACTTTTGGTCTGTACTGTAGGTGTATTTCTGGATAGTAAATTAGTAAATGACCCCCTTTGTGTATGTATCCTGTGTTAGGATCTCATTAGGGACTCTAGGAGGTTCGGGACACGGGATCGCCACTATCGGGGCGGCTATTCCGTTCATAGGCAAGGTCGCCTAGATGGCTAGGGATAGCGGTAGGGACAGTTTTTCTTCTGCCCCTCATACCAACTGCATCCCTTGCTTAGTCTGTGCCTTATCTATCCCTTTCCGTGTACAATATGTGTTTGTGTTGCACCCTTCTTTTTATTAGTTGACTTAATAAAAGTTATATTTTAAGTGGTTTTCTGTGATCGGTGTATGTAGAATAAGGGATAGACTGGCAGTAAGATACTGGGTGGCACAGAAAGTCTTAACAATTGCAATTTAAATGTAAAACGTATTACAAATTGCTAGGCTGCTTTCATGGAACCGTTTTGTATTGCCGTTCTTTTGCTCCATTATAGAAGCAGAAACACGAAAATAATGGGATTGCCGCATCCGGCACAGAACTGACTGAAACTGAGCCTAACAGATCCCATTGACTATAATGGGATCCATTTGGAGGAACATTTTTTAGTACAGGAAAAAAAGTCCTATCTCTCCACTATTTTTGACAAACTCTGTGACGGTGGCCCTGAATGGAGCTTCTGACGCAGATGTGAAAGGAGCCTAAGGCTCTACACATGATGCAAAAAATATAATATTAGTAAAGACATTTGGTAGGTTATTTAAGCTTGGTAATTAGATTTATTTTTCTATTTATTTGCAGTGTTCATTTTTGCAAAAGTGACAAGTGAAAGTGCAACTATAGTATAGTTCCAATTTTTAGTTATTTTTTTTTCATTTTCAAAATGGAAAGCACACTGAGCTATACAAGTAAATGGGGGCTATCACACGTCTGATTTTTTCCTGATCCAAGGAACTCACTGCAGGTCCTATTCTGGTATGTTGTTGCTTATCAGATTTCCCCATTCAATAGGGATAAGGCCCCTTTCACACGAGACACTGTCAGCATTATCCAACACATTTCAGACCTGTAAGGGTTACATAGCATCATAAATCAGTATAATGCTATGTAACCCCCGTTCAGTGCTGGGAGTTCAGTACCCGGCACACGATGTGGGAGACGTCCAAGTCTCACGCTCGTGTGAAAGGGGCCTAATGGATAACAGGCAGGAAGCCATGCATGTGCTCTTATTTTTTCACAGATGCATTTTCGGACATAAACAAAGGACATGGTGATGTGAATGAGCTCTTGTTCTCTACAATGCACAATAATTAAAAAAATGTGCGAAGAAGGCCTAAGGAGTCGAAGAAATATGATTAGCAAAAATTGGTTATAGCTCTCATGTCTTAATGGTACTTTTTCATATTTTGGATTAAAAAAAGTTCTTTAAAGGAAAGCTTAGAAAGAGAGACAGAGAAAAATTCCAACACAACCACACAAAATATACAAAACTCCATGAGGCATCCCTGGGTCCTGATTGGCATCTACCTCACTCTGGCAGTGAGGACCAGAAGTGCTAGTGATATCAATCACCATACTGAATCTGTATCTGGTAAGTTTTATTTTATCTTTAATTGTTTCTTACTGATGCCACTAGATGGTGCCACGTCTACACCTTTCAACAGGCTTTCTACAAGGCTGTTAAGGCTACATTAAAGGGAACATGTCATCAGATTTTAGGCCCTTAACATGTCCTAGAGCTTGGTGGGAATGCTTTAAAACCTTTTCAAATGTATGTCCGTTTATCTCCACTAAGGCTACATTCACGCAAAGAAAAATGAAAAACGGATACACTGTCAGTTTTTAATGGACTTTTTCAACCATTTTTGCTTCCATTTTCTGGCAGTTTTTAACATCTGTTTTTCATCTATTTTTAGCCATTAAAAATGTATGGTTTTCATTGTTTTGTTTTATTTAAACCCCATCCCTGTAGTATACATAATTTCCCCCAGAGTAGCCCCCTGCATTAATAATGTCCTTCATAGTGGCCCCAGCAGTAATAATGTCCCTCAAAGTGGCCCCAGCAGTAATAATGTCCCCAGAGTGTCTCCCAGCATTAATAATGTGCAGGGTTTTTTTTATAATGAAAAAAATAATTACTCACCTCATCCACTTGCACGAGGAGGCATTTGCTCCTCTTTTGATTCTAAAGGACCTGCACTCCCAGTGTGATGACATTACCATGCGCACCCAGCGATCATCAAGTGGATAAGGTAATTTTTTTAACTCCTAAAAGTCTATTTTCCACTAGTGTACCTATTTTTAACAGCCTTTAGACTGGCTCACTCCTGTCTAATGGCCGCTAATAACAGTCCCATTGATGTCAATGGGACCCATCTGGCTGTGAAAATAGGCAAAAATAGGACATGTCCTATTTTCTGATGGCCGTTATTCACTAGCCGTTAAAATTGCCATGTGAATAGCCGCGTTGACTATAACTGGTTCTAAAAACTGCCATGTGACATCCAAACATAAATCCTGAACATGTGCATGTACCCTAAGGCCTCTTTCAAATGAGCGTCACAGATTCAGTCCGGATGCGTTCCGGAAAATCCGCACGCATCCGCACCAATCTGCACGCAAACGCAGTCAGTATTGACTGCGATTGCGTACGTTCGTTCAGTTTTTTCCGGGCGGGTGCGAAGCGTTTTGATGCGTTTTTCATGCGCGTGATAAAAAACTGAATGTTCACAAGTAGCAGATTTTGTTGCAGAAGTATTCTGCAACTGAAAATCAATTCCATTCAATTGAATAGGGCTGTTTTTTCGAGAAGCACATGGATTTCTGCAAGTCTTTTACTACATGCACACGGCCGAGTTTTGCGGTCCCCAAATTGCAGATCAGCAAAACACAGATGCAGGCAGTAGCATGCCTATTCTTGTCTGCAAACGTAAATGGAGCTGGAAGCAGAAGACTCCATCCATTGTGTAGTGGTGTTGCCAGTTTACTGCACTTCAGCTCTCATTCAAGTGAACAGATGATTGTGGGGGTGCTGGGTTTTAGACCCTCACATATATGGCATTGAAGACATATCCCAAGGAGAGGTCATCAATACCTAGTGAACACTGAACTGGACAAAGAAAGGCTGATTCCAGAATTCCTCTTTCAATAAGTACTATAAGTATATGTGTAATCCATGTCCGGGGTTAAGCCTTAAGCCTCATTCACACGTCAGTGATTTCCATCAGTGATTATGAGCCTAAACCAGGATTGGAGCCTCCACAGGTATAAGGGAAAGATCTGCACCTGTTCTGTGTTTAGACCCACACTTGGTTTTGGCTCACAATCACTGATGGAAATCACTGACCGAACACTGACGTGTGAATAACGCATTACAGTGCCAGTTCAGAGTTATTGGTGGTTATTTGGTCCGTAGCTGTAGTCCAGATGGCACTCAGAGAGGTCAGAAGAGGACTCATTCTTCAGAGGACAGAATTGTTTCCAGATAAGTTTTAGACAATAATTGTGTGTGGCTTGAAACAGACAAACAGTCTGTCCCTGAATAGCTGAGATTCAATAAAGCAATTAGGGCTCAATGAGACCTGGCAACATGTTGATGGACACAGCACTGTTTCCAGCCTAAGGCTTCTTTCACACGACAGTATATTTTGCGGGCTCAGATCCGCATTTTTTGCTGATAAAATGCAGACCCATTCATTTCTATGGGTCTGCAAAAAATACTGACAGCACACTGTGCTGTCCGCATCTGTATGTCCGTTCCATAGCCCGCAAAAAAAAAAAAAACAGAACATGTCCTATTCTTGTCCATTTTGCGGACAAGGATAGGCATTGTTACAATGGATCCACAAAAAAAACGGATGCCATACGGATGTCATCCGTTTTTTTTGTGGATCCGCAATTTGCGGACCGCAAAACACAACGTTCGTGTGAAAGAATCCTAACTGCTACATCCCAGCATTTACAATTTTCATACTTGAATTAATTATCTCATCATTCATGCTGAATACAAAATATTTAAATCTAATATATAAAGCTGAGTGTATGTGTGTGTGTGTGTGTGTGTGTATGTCCGCTAAAGGAATCCGCACCGCTGCAGCTACAATCACAAAATTTGGCACACATGTACATCAGGTGTCC
Organism: Rhinella marina; assembly: GCA_900303285.1. Taxonomy (NCBI): domain Eukaryota; kingdom Metazoa; phylum Chordata; class Amphibia; order Anura; family Bufonidae; genus Rhinella; species Rhinella marina. The sequence goes on from ONZH01022698.1 coordinate 208,659, forward strand.
GGGAAGGTTTTAGAACAGTTTTCAGCTCTCCAGGACGTACTGTTCCTGAGATATTCCCAAAAAATGCATTAGCCAATAGTAGCCTGGTCACATGACCCTTATCAGCCAATGGAAGCTCACAGGCAATCTCCACACACCAGGTTTCTATGACAACCTAGCCAGTTCACTGCTGTAGGTCTGCATTAAAGAGGCAGAGCACTGTGGATGACAATTGTAAAGGGGTATTTCGGTTACCATAAATATAACTTATGTTTTAGACTAATTCATCATCAATCATTACCTCATATAATGTAAATTTCACATATTTACTGTTCAGTAGTAATAAAAGATTTATTCTTCCACTGCTACCCACCTTCCTCCTAAATTACTATGGCATCGACCTGTAATTCAGGCCCCCCGTAAAAAAAGCCCCACCCCCAGATCCCACTAAATCACGCCCCTGACTCAGTCAGGCCACGCCCCTTCCATGCCGCATTTGACCGGGATTAAAAATATAGGTAAAAATCACCTTCTTTCAGCTGCAGGGGTGGGGGGAGGGTGACTTTCTCCCTGCAGCTTATTGCTGGCTGCTGTAGAGGTCACTGTTAAAGGGGTGGGCTGCTGTAGAGGTTACTGTTAAAGGGGCGGGCTGCTGTAGAGATCACTGTTAAAGGGGCGGGCTGCTGTAGAGGTCACTGCTAAAGGGGCGGGCAGCTGTAGAGGTCACTGTTAAAGGGGCGGGCTGCTGTAGAGGTAACTGTTAAAGGGGCAGCCTGCTGTAAAGGTCACTGTTAAAGGGAAGGGCTGTTGTAGAGGTCACTGTTAAAGGGGTGGGCTGCTGTAGAGGTCACTGTTAAAGGGGCGGGCTGCTGTAGAGGTCACTGTTAAAGGGGCAGCCTGCTGTAAAAGTCACTGTTAAAGGGAAGGGCTGCTGTAGAGGTCACTGTTAAAGGGGCAGGCTGCTGTAGAGATCACTGTTAAAGGGGCGGGCTGCTGTAGAGGTCACTGGTAAAGGGGCAGGCAGCTGTAGAAGTCACTGTTAAAGGGGCGGGCTGCTGTAGAGGTCACTGCTAAAGGGGCTGGCCGCTGTAGAGGTCACTGTTAAAGGGGGAGCCTGCTGTAGAGGTCACTGCTAAAGGGGCGGGCAGCTGTAGAGGTCACTGTTAAAGGGGCAGGCAGCTGTAGAGGTCACTGTTAAAGGGGCGGGCAGCTGTAGAGGTCACTGTTAAAGGGACGGGCAGCTGTAGAGGTCACTGTTAAAGGGGCGGGCAGCTGTAGAGGTCACTGTTAAAGGGGCGGGCCGCTGTAGAGGTCAATGTTAAAGGGGCGGGCCGCTGTAGAGGTCACTGTTAAAGGGGCGGGCCGCTGTAGAGGTCACTGTTAAAGGGGCAGGCCGCTGTAGAGATCACTGTTAAAGGAGCGGGCCGCTGTAGAGGTCACTGCTAAAGGGGCGGGCCGCTGTAGAGGTCACTGCTAAAGGGGCGGGCAGCTGTAGAGGTCACTGTTAAAGGGGCGGGCCTCTGTAGAGGTCACTGTTAAAGGGGCGGGCCTCTGTAGAGGTCACTGTTAAAGGGGCGGGCCGCTGTAGAGGTCACTGTTAAAGGGGCGGGCTGCTGTAGAGGTCACTGTTAAAGAGGCTCTGTCACCATGTTGTAACCTATGTATATTAATACATAGATTAATAGGCGCAGGTTTCCGATGAATCCACATACCTGTGTTGCAGAGTAGAACGCACCGGTTGTGGAGAAATCTTAACTTTAAAAATTATGCTAATGAGGCTTCAGGGCACTGGGGGGCGGGCTCTTTCCTTCCGAGCACTGCTTCTTCACCGCCCTCCCGGCTCCGAGGCTCGCCCCCCTGCCTAAGTGCACGCCCCTTTATCAATTGACTGACGGTCTAGCGCTGAAATCCTGAACGTGCGCAGATGAATGGAAGCGCTTGCAGTGTTCGGCACTGCAAGCGCTATTGCGCATGCGCCAGGCCCGGATACAATGCGCAGGCGCGGGATTTCAGTCTAGCGCTGTTCGGTCTAGCGCTGTCAGTCAATTGATAAAGGGGCGTACACTTAGGCAGGGGGGCGAGCCTCGGAGCTGGGAGGGCGGTGAAGAAGCAGTGCTCGGAAGGAAAGAGCCCGCCCCCCGGTGCTCCAACGGCTCATTAGCATAATTTTTAAAGTTAAGATTTCTCCACAACCGCTGTGTTCTACTCTGCAATACAGGTATGTGGAATCATCGGAAAACTGCGCCTATTAACCTATGTATTAATATACATAGGTTACAACATGGTGACAGAGCCTCTTTAAAGGGGCGGGCACTGTAGAGGTCACTCTCGATATCTTTTAACGACACATACACACAAATAGTAAATGAAATAAATTAAATATAGCCGGGCAAAGCCGGGTCCTTCAGCTAGTTTATATATAAATAAAAGATTTCATTAAATTGCACCCTTTATATAATCGCAGTATAAGCCATGTTTATTCTTATACATAAAACATTTTTTTTCAGGCAGCAAAATATAGTAAGTAGCAGGAAGACATGATTTATGAATTTGATCTTTAATCAGTATTGATTTTCCGAGTCATTTAGTTTTGCAGCCTGTTATTGGCATGTATCTAATGTGATGGTTTACCTTATCTAGCATAGGTAGTATGGAACACCAGGAAGAAGTATGCTGTTTGACGCAGATCTACCAACAACATATTGGGCAGAAGCAATCATTCCAGCTTGCTGTATTCAAAATAGACTACCAAACCCAAAGACCAACAAGATAACAATAGAGATGTAGTGATTGATGAGAGTCCAGTGTCATTCAAGTGTCATGACTTCACACCAATAATTCATCCTAAACAAGAACAACTTCAGTCACAGTCCAAAAACAATCAGAAAGAAGATAAAGAAATCGGGTTATAGTCTTCATATGGAGAAATAACAGAAGTACAAGATCAAGTAAAAGATCAACCTCAAGTCAGAAGATCAACTACATCAAACAAAGGTATCCCAGCTGGGGCGTAGCTAGAAGTGACTGGGCCCCACAGCAAATTGGGCCCCACAGCAATATTATTTCAAATTTTTGTAGCATGCAATTATAATTGTGATAAAATTACAGCATGTTGCAGGAAAACTACAACTCCCAGCAGATCCTGAAGGTTTGCATCTCACTGGGCATGTTAGGAGTTGTAATTTCCAGAGGGGAATCCTGTAAAATGTGAAAGTATATTTTTATTAAACTATAGATTTACCTTTATTATACTGTCTTGGGGAACTAGCGGCAGCCTGTGGCAGCTTCTGTTTCATGGGGGACACAGCAGCACCACCAGCAGCACGTCTGCACACTCAGGAGCACAGTTAAAGCCTGCCGCTGTGCTCTGCAGATTCCAGAATATGGGCAGGAGGCAGGGCTCTGTGAGGACGCAGTGCGTGCGTGAAGGGTGCAGCGCAGGGAGTGAGAAGGAAGCGCAGGCACCGCACCGCACGTATCAAGAGGAGTGGCCCGCCGCCCACTGAAAGATGGCAGCGCTAGTATCACTGCAGGGCAAGTTAAAGGGGTTGGCCACCATACGCATAAAAAAAAATAAAGGGTCCCAGATAAAAACTAAATCCACAAGGTATCATGAGAGATATACAGTGGGGAAAAAAAGTATTTAGTCAGCCACCAATTGTGCAAGTTCTCCCACTTAAAAAGATGAGAGAGGCCTGTAATTGACATCATAGGTAGACCTCAACTAATGAGAGACAAAATGAGAAAACAAACCCAGAAAATTACATTGTCTGATTTTTAAAGAATTTATTTCCAAATTATGGTGGAAAATAAGTATTTGGTCAATAACAAAAGTTCATCTCAATTATATATCCTTTGTTGGCAATGACAGAGGTCAAACGTTTTCTGTCTTCACAAGGTTGGCACACACTGTTGCTGCTATGTTGGCCCATTCCTCCATGCAGATCTCTAGAGCAGTGATGTTTTGGGGCTGTCGCTGGGCAACACGGACTTTCACCTCCCTCCAAAGGTTTTCTATGGGGTTGAGATCTGGAGACAGGCTAGGCCACTCTAGGACCTTGAAATGCTTCATACAAAGCCACTCCTTCGTTGCCCTGGCGGTGTTCTTGGGATCATTGTCATGCTGAAAGACCCAGCCACGTTTCATCTTCAATGCTCTTGCTGATGGAAGAAGGTTTGCACTCAAAATCTCACGATACATGGCCCCATTCATTCTTTCATGTACACGGATCAATCGTCCTGGTCCATTTGCAGAGAAACAGCCCCAAAGCATGATGTTGCCACCCCCATGCTTCACAGTAGGTATGGTATTCTTTGGATGCAACTCAGCATTCACTTTCCTCCAAATACGACGAGTTGTGTTTCTACCAAACAGTTCTACTTTGGTTTCATCTGACCATATGACATTCTCCCAGTACTCTCCTGGAACATCAAATGCTCTCTAGCAAACTTCAGACGGGCCTGGATATGTACTGGCTTAAGCAGGGGGACACGTCTGGCACTGCAGGATCTGAGTCCCTGGTGGCGTAGTGTGTTACTGATGGTAGCCTTTGTTACATTGGTCCCAGCTTTCTGCAGGTCATTCACTAGGTCCACCCGTGTGGTTCTGGGATTTTTGCTCACAGTTCTTGTGATCATTTTGACCCCACGGGGTGAGATCTTGCGTGGAGCCCCTGATCGAGGGAGATTATCAGTGGTCTTGTATGTCTTCCATTTTCTAATTATTGCTCCCAGAGTTGATTTCTTCACACCAAGCTGCTTGCCTATTGCAGATTCAGTCTTCCCAGCCTGGTGCAGGTCTACAATTTTGTTTCTGGTGTCCTTCGACAGCTATTTGGTCTTCACCATAGTGGAGTTTGGAGTGTGACTGTTTGAGGTTGTGGACAGGTGTCTTTTATACTGATGACAAGTTCAAACAGGTGCCATTACTACAGGTAATGAGTGGAGGACAGAGGAGCCTCTTAAAGAAGAAGTTGCAGGTCTGTGAGAGCGAGAAATCTTGCTTGTTTGTAGGTGACCAAATACTTATTTTCCACCATAATTTGCAAATAAATTATTTAAAAATGAGACAATGTGATTTTCTGGATTTGTTTTCTCATTTTGTCTCTCATAGTTGAGGTCTGCCTAGGACAGTGGTGGCGAACCTATGGCACGGGTGCCAGAGGCGGCACTCAGAGCCCTCTCTGTGGGCACCCACCTTAGACTTTTCCTGCCATTCATCAGCGCAAGCCGATATACTATATTGGACAGTAGTATTCAGGTTAAATTGCCGTGTTGGCACTTTGCGATTAATAAGTGGGTTTTGGGTTGCAGTTTGGGCACCTGGCCTCTAACAGGTTCACCATCACTGGCCTAGGATGTCAATTACAGGCCTCTCTCATCTTTTTAAGTGGGAGAACTTGCACAATTGGTGGCTAACAAAATACTTTTTTTCCCCACTGTACTGTGCCCATATAATTTTTCTAATGTGTTCAGCATAGCATGCTCCCTCTGATGAGAGGTAGTGTGGGAGGAGCAGCTTTAAAGTGAAAATAAAAATCCCGCATGCATCACAGCAAGCATCTTCAGAGGAGTGGTCACATGACATGCCTGGCCAAACAAAACAAATCATGTTTTTTTTTTTGTGTCACCATTTTCTGAAAGCTATACTTTATACTTTATATACTTTTTTCTGCCACTCATCTTGTACGGGGGCTCATTTTTTGCATGAAAAGTTGATGTTTTTCTTGGTACTATTTTTGGGTACATATCATTTTTGGATCATTCAATATTACTCTTTATGGGGCAAGGTGACAAAAAAATTTTTTGAGGAGTTTT